>DWQK01002839.1:0-12445 GCA_018231225.1 Noctuana stator | reverse complement strand
CTTGCATACTTCTTGAAATCTTAAATGAAATGTGCCCCATTTGAAATATATTTCGAATTTTGCAGCAAATTCATGATCAATGGAATCATTAAACGGATAACTGGTGAATTGAACCAATTTCTCAATTTTTTTGAAATCACTGAAGCGAATTTTTTGCCTTGCCACGATCGACTGGACTGATCGCGATCGACCGGTTGGCCATCCCTGATAAAGTTACGGAGTGTTAAGTATTATGATCAGTACAAATGTATGGTTTATTTTGCTTAGATTAATGGAGCAACGAAAAGCATCAATGCTGGCTCAAACGCTGGTGTTGTCTTTGTTATGATATCGAATTCATGTTAATTTTCGCTTTGTGATACAGGAAAAATAAAGCTAAATTTCCGTATTGTTTAAATTTAGTTTTGAATGATCTTAATACATTTTTAGAATTTTCTAGAGATTGTGTGACGTCATTCACTTCAAAAGCGTTATCGTCAGTTACTATTTTTGGCCAGTGTTATTGTTTTACTTTAAAATAGAAAACTGAACCACGGTTTTATTTGGTGCTTCATGTTAGTAAGGCTATACTTTATTTGCAGAAGCCATAGTTTTAATTACATTAATGAAACTATTAGTGTCGCGGCTTGCCTTGTCTAGTGTAACTGTATGGTTGTTTTTTGTTCTACGTTGTATGAGATAAGGAATAATAGTAGTAGATCTCTTAAGATTAATCTAGCGATATGAGGATCTATCGTTAAATGTGATGTTATCAATAAAAATATGTAATTTTTAAACTTTATACATTGCAACACTTGTAACCTTTATATTATGTTCTTCTGTTTCTCTTCAATTTGTTCTTCTGTTATCCTTGTCCATTATTATTTTATATTATTCTTATAATGTTTGATCATCCTTATATTTTGCTTTGATGCTTCAATTACTTGTAAGTTTTAAACTACACTTCTTAGTTCGAATTATTTTTATGTTACAAGTGTTCGATTTTACCTAAACGAGTGCACAAATCTTTGTTATACGAATTAATTGAATGGCTATTATATTTAATTTATTGAATAAAGATAATATAAAAATTATACCTAGTTGTTTATTTATTGGACCTTGATTTAAGTTAAAGTGAAGAAGAATATTCATCAACATACTTACTACTGTCCCATTACTAAGCAGTTCTCCTCTCAAATATAAGGTTTTAGGCTCTATAGATACTCGTATGCATAATGTTTTATTTTTATAATGGAAGTGTAAAATTGTTATAAAAATATATTCGAAAAATTGACTACGTACTTTAATAATTCGAAAACTAGAAATCTATACTAATATATAAAGCTGAAGAGTTTGTTTGTTTGAACACTAATCTCTGGAACTACAAGTTGGATTAGAAAAATTATTTTTGTGTATGATAGCTACGTTCATGAGGAAGGTTATAAGGTTATCCAGCGTTACGTCACAATTCTTAACGCGGATGAAATCGCGTGGCACAGTTAGTTCATAATAATTATTAAGACACTTTATTATAGACATTCCCATTGAAAAAACAAAAATGAAAAACGAATCAAAGTCTGATTAAGATATGTATAAATTTAATATTGATTAGATATTAAGTTTAATTGACATTGACTAGAAATTTTATTAAATGCAATATTTATACCAATAACATGATATACAGTAACAAACAGCTAGAATACAACAATGACTAGTAACTATCTTTATATTGGCCTATATATTAACGACTAGCAAACCCGGCAAACTTCGAACCGCTTAAAAATTAATAAAAAAAGCAAAAGGTTTTCCCGGCAATTCGAATTTTTCTCACCTTTCAAACCTTCCCTAGACGTTCACGAACATTTCAAGACCAAGATAACATAAATCCGTTCAGCCGTTCTCGAGTTTTAGCGAGACTAACGAACACCAATTGATTTTTAGGTATATATATATATATATATATAGAAGATAATAATAATAATATTCAGAAGCTGAGCTTATAATTTTTGACAACTTTTTATTCAATTACACAACTCAAACTTTAGGCATTCAACGACACTTTTACTTAACAATATAAAAAACAAGGTGCTAACTCCCACAAGATTCCATTACAGGAACTACAGTTTTGTTAATGTAATTTATCGAAACTTTCTCACAATTCTAAACTAAATCGCTGAATACATTATTGTGTCTACCAATATAGACACCTACCTAATGTCTACCTAATTGCTATTTTTCCAATTCTCTTATAATTCGTAAAATTAGAAGTTTACAACAATTACAACATAACAACTCCATTAGGAGGCACCTGACCCTCTATCGAACTGTAAATCCGAAATTATTATCATCTAAGCACATTCCTACGACATTAGCTTTATTTGTACCTATAACATTTTCCACCAACAATTTTCCCTAGATATTTCGGTTACAAAATGTTTTACTAATCACGAAGCTAAACAAGCCTTGTCAAAAGCATTTAACAGAACCACGTCTTGACAGGCGGCTCGCCGTCCGTCGAAACATCCTGTCAAATGGGCCCTATTCCAGTGATCCCGTACTTGGCCAGTTCAGGAACATCAATATCATCTAATTCTCCCTTTATGGACACGTATCCATCAGGTTTAATTGGTACGTAATCATCAGTTCCATCGTTCAAATCAATGATCGGATCTTTGAGTACTAAGTTGTCATATTCGCTCGCAATATTTGCTTCGTTAAGAAGTTTGAGGGATTCTTCTAAAGCGAGATGTCCGCGGTTGTGTTCAGGAGTGTGTCCACTGGTAGATGGTGTTGTTTTGTCCATGTTGGCGCTTTTGCGGTGGTGTAGAGAGTTTGTTGCTGAGCCCATGTAGGGGGGCGGCTGTGGACGGTTGTAGTTGCCGGCGAGGTTGGTAGTGGATTTTGGACTGTATGGACGAGCTAGACTGTTGTTTGGGCTGTGGAGACATCAATTGATATTTTTAGTCATTATATGGACATTATAAGCGTAATTGTAAGTCATCCAATTCTATAAATACCCAGAAGCATCTGCTTGGTTGTAAGCTTAGAATAAACTTTACTTAATGTAAAATTTTAATGAAACAAGTAATTGTTTTAATTGCTCCATGTTACCTGACACTCTTGTTGCTAGTGTTGTCAGCTACCTGGGTTTGCTCAGTGTTGCCAGTGCCATATCTGCAGAGTTCCACTTTAGCCGATTTGTGAGCTCTGAAATTTTTTTACACGAAATGAAAGTAATTTTAAAATAAGGGGAAGATAGCCTTTCAAACGTATAAACAATTTTCAAAGAAACACCATCAACATATATTATTAGTAAAATTAAGTGTTAGGCAGTCCTCATCAGTTACTTAGTGGACTTAACACATTTCACAAAATCATTTGTTAGTCTATTAGGTAAGTGTTCACGCAACATTAGTAGAAAACGACTACATCAATCAAACCTCCACTTTTTGTAATCAGCACATAAATGATAAATGCCATCAATGAAGGCATCCGATTCAGGATCATTCCTGGAATTTCATTTTCATTGAATACACATATCTAATATTCAGAATTATATTTAATGTTTGAGCCAAGACGATGTTCAAACCCTACCACCGAAGTTAACACTCGGAAAATTTAGACGGCATAATTTTCATAGTTGTACCGGATATGAACCGTCGACTAAACGGTCACGGTAACCCTCCTGTCTTGCGTAAGTTGTTTTCTATAACAGGCTGTAGGTCAATGCTGCGCGTATCATTAGAAGCATTATCTACTGCTTTGTAGATATATGCTATTTTGCATATATACCAATTCCTACAATAAAATACTCCAATCATGGCCTTCATTAGGATCGCCTCAGTCTCATCGTGATTATTCTTTATCAACCCATCACGAATCTCCGCTAGATATGGGTCTCTCATCAAATACGATTGAGGATAGGCCTTAGTCCGCCAAACTAGCGATTCAGTTTATTGACTGATTATTCTGTATATATAAATATAAGTGTATCATCAAAAGACAGTTCCAGAATCACTAAGTCTCTGTTGTATACTTACATAGAAGCATACTGGAAGCAGAGAACAGCAGTCAAGGCAGCTATGCACAGCATTAGCAGAACCAGCGGCACCGCAACAGCTGCTGTCAACTGCTGGACATAGCTCCTGGTCGGTAACGACAGTCTACTTGGAGCTGACCAGGCGTCCCGCGAGTCTATCGCTTTGGATGTAGCAGATTTACTGGTATTCGGAATTTCTGTCAGGTATTCCAGGTGTTCGGTTGTTCGTTCTTTGTAGATTGTGTTGTACTGTGAAAAAGGGTGATAGATTTTATTGGACATACCCAGGTTTTGAGACAGGAAGGGACAATGGGAATTGGCTTGTATGAAACCTTCGATACTGGTATCATAAGTCCCTTTTTTTTGTCATTTATCAGTAGCAAACGAGCATGCAGGCCATCAATTTCACTGCGAGCCATAAACATTCATTCCAACCTCAAATAGGAGAGTTGTCCTATCTAATATCATACATGGAAGCGTTGCTACTCACGAGGACTGAAATGATCGCCTCAAACATAGTGTGTTCGACAGCAACCCAACCGAAATACCTGTGGTATTTGCAACAAGACTTGTTTCACGGTGAGTTATGAGGTCAGCAGTGGTACCTCCCTGGACAAACTTTGTAAGGTCATCTACTACCTACATATGAGATGCTTACCAGCTCAAAGCTGCACCAGTCCAACGTGAGACCAGCGTCCCGGAACAATCTCTCAACCGTGGTCCTCTTGTATTCTCGAGGACAGCTTGGTAACCTCGACAATGGACGCACCTCTTCTCTGAGTCTCTTCAACTCCCCCGAGAACGGCACTGCGCTGCCTAGACGCACGACTAGTCTGAAATATACGAGTAGGTATGCTTCGTAGTCAATACAGTAGTTGCATATTTGTGGCCAAGAATATGAAGACAGCGCTAGTTCTGGTATACAGCGAGCGAAGCGCGCTGCGCTCCGTTGGTAGTGTGGATAGCAACCTCAGTGTTAAGCAATGTCGGGCCGGGTCGGTCCCGGTTGTTATCGACAGATAACAATCGTTAAACCTAGGCCTTTTTGGCAGTTTGATAACATCCGACACGGGTTAGCCACTACCCCGTATCTCTACCAATCCGCATTGAAGCAGCGTGGTTGAGTATGCTCCAAACCTTCCCCGAATGTGGGGAGAGACCGTGACCACCAGTGGGACATAGAAAGGGTTGAAGGCATACAGCGAGTGTAACTGGAGGTACGGTTGGTCTGTGCCAGGTCCCACCTGATCCAAATATAATTTTTGATTTCTCAGCCCCACACTAGGAGTTCATGTCATGGGTGCTATCGACACAAATAAAGGCAATCATTATAAGTATTACAAAAAACCAGACTAGGAACAGAAATCTAAATTCAAAATTTTAAATTGATGCCCCGTTCGGGAATCGAAATCCGATCCGTCGATGATAAAATGCCCGTTCACGCAATTTATCGTCGTTATTAATGGGCATATAGCATAGACTGTTGGTACCAGGGTCAAGGGCTCACTCACCCTTCCCCATCGCTGGGCTTCAAAGGCAGTCGAGCGCCAAGGTCAATGGCAGAAGCGAGGAATGTTGGATACAAGTCTGTACCGCTTTCAATCCACAGCTGAGTTCGCAGAATGTCTTTTAGGCGTGTCATTCTGAAAAAGGTGTTCAGCTTAATAACATTCCTATCGAAATCAATATACCTACTTAGGTAATTTATAGATTAAAATCCTAAAGAAAAATAAATCGAAATTAGATTAGAGTCCTCTGAACGATAACGTTAACGGAAATAAAATGCTGCTGTAAAAAAAAACTGATTCATCGGTGTTAGCTACTAATAAATTAAATAAAAGGGTTACAAATTGAACACATCGCACTTACTTATCTGTGAAAAAAACTTAGAATTTTATGAAACATAATTAAATTTTATTAATAGTAGGTAGGTACTTATAATAATTAGTAGGTACTTTAGATGGCTATTCAATTTCACGAAATCTAAAACTTTAATAATGTAGGGGCGTATTGACGTAATTGTTAAAATCCAGGGTCGAACTCTGAGTAAATAGGTAGATACATATTTTGTTTTGATTCGAAATTTAAAATTTGTCTATATTTAAGAGAATATTTGGATATTATTTTTAACTTTAAATTGTTCTCTTTATTAACACTGTGTTTGTTAGTAGGTATTTAACGATAAATTTTGACGGTAAACAAATTGTATTATACTTGGAACCGGCAACAATGTCATAGTATGATTATCACGATACCTATTTAAATGTGCAAATATCAGGTTTAATTCATGTAATTTGAATAAACTACTGAACAGGTACTCTTCTCTAGTAGTTACCTGTGTTCATCAAGTAAGTCTTCGACATTCAGGTTGTCTATCTTCAGCTCCACTTCATGTTTTGCCATATGCTCTTTTGGGTGAACTTTCAGGTTAAGGAGAACTCTACGAGTTTCATAGTCTTGACGATTTAGACCTATTACTTCCAACTGCAACACAAAAAAATTAAGCAAGGGTAAAAAAATATGGATAAATATGAAGTAAACACTGAAAAAACTGACCAATGAATATCGCTTCTTGGTGGTTATATAGCATTTTTTATTGTATATTTTTGTTATTACGAGTACCTTCTTACTATCTATTGTTATGTATGATGAAAAACGTTATTATAGTTTTATAACTTTTAAAGGTATAGGTATACCAAAAACAATTATATAAAAGGTATAATGAAGTCCCAACTATGTAATGTAGCAAAAACTTCCTTAAAGCCATCTATTGTCATTTAGCTCGTTTACACACTATATCAAGAGGTATTTTGTAATAAAATACGTGATTATGCATACCATCTCATGTATAATTTATTAGTATTTACTTAAAAGGCATTAGATTTGAAATGCCAGAATTTTCCGGGTCTTATTTAGTCTAATGAGCTTAAATACAAATACGTTATTTTTTCAACTATACCTACTCGTACATGCCTCTAAATACTTACTAAACTTCCCCTAAAATATTTTGCTATAGTAGTGAACTTGTGGAAGTTCACTACTATAACAATTTTCTATTCATCTTGGAAATACGCAGGTAAATGTTTTCATGTGTTTCAAAGAAAATATCGATTTCAAAGCTCGACTCGGCCTTGGCATAAACCTTAGTGATTTGAATTGGGATATTTACGGTTATTGGCATTTTTGTTCCCCGCGGTGGCGTGCCAAAAATAAACCCGGAGTGGTGCCGGCCGCTGTAGATGTATCGCAACCATGGTGGTAATTCAGGTTTTCCGATAAGAGATGCATGGAAACGATATTGTTGGTCGAACTCTGGAACGCAAATGTTAAATTTGTTGATTAATCAACAAATTGACGTATTTATGTACAAAGGCTCTATTCTTTTTGTACTTAATGTGGAATTTGATACTCTATATAGGTACTACTACTAAACTACCAGATATTTTGAGTTATCTAATCAATCAGTCTATCAAAATATTTTGATTAATTGCAATGTATTTTAAGTAATATAAGTTGTAGTATAAGTATAAGTAGTATAAGTAATATAAGTAAACGTAGGTACCTACTTTTTGAGCATTTTTTTTTAATTAAAAGATTTTTCTTTAATTTCAACGCGTTCTAGGTAGGTACTTTTCTTGCCTCAGCAATAACTTTATATATTTGCAAATAGTATGCAGGTACTTTCTATAATACAAACCTTGATAGGTCCAGTTGAATAAATTGGGGCTGATTGGTATAGAAAACATTTCAGTCTCCACAGCATTATATGTGTGTCCTGATGCGCTGGAAGCGATCAATAATCCCAACAATAGTGTCAGCGCCATCAGCAGCTACAATCCTTTCCTGTAAAATAAGAAATATCACTATGATTAAAATAAATACACAAATATTTTAATCTACCCACGTTTTGACATTATTATGTGATGAATAAGTTTATACGTGGAAGGGGAAAACACATTTACACAAATCGATATTCATAGAAACACGTTAATATTCGTGGAGCATACGCTACCTCGTAAACAGTATGAGCACGTGAGAAAACCCGACCTAATTCACCGGAATAGAAACAAAGCAATTGATTTCCATTTTAACTCAATAAAAAAGGTTATGCACTAAATACGGATCGCACATGTGCAGTAGGCACGCCCTACAGAGATGGATTGTATTTAGCTGATAAGATACAGAACTTTTTTGAATAAATCTAATCGAATAAAGTTCGTCGGTAAATAGATAAATGGCTAAAGATTTAGTCAAGAAAAGTTATATTTAATTTAAAATATACACGTCTATGTAGACGTGTTCCGTGTACGATTTGAAATCTGTCATTGATGTTTATTATTCATCTTACGTAAAGCAATAAACTATAATAATAAACAACGTCATGCTATCTGATTTATTAACATCCCATTTTAACTATTTAAAAACTTGTATTTACGTTAACGTTTCCGACAAAAATAAGCAAGTACGTCCCTGAAAACAGGGCGTGACGTAAAACTTGAGAAGACGTCATTGGCTAACAACTACAGTCTGTTTTTGTTATCGAAATTTGCGTTCCGTTCCACGACTATCCGTTTCGCACAGCAGTTTGTTAAAAACTAAATATATATCCTATTACTTTGAAATCACACAAACATTTAAGAAAATTTTATACTAAACACAATATTGTTTACTTTAATTTTATTTTTTTTATTCTATTCTGCAAACTTGTACAATGAAAATTAATAAGTTAATAAAAAAACCCATGCGTAAAACAGCACTACGTATTGCGAAACAAAACATGAAAACGTCATTTACGTCATTCATTCATTTCATTTAGAAATGTCAGGGGCTTGAAAGGGCGACTTTGCGATATCGCTTAAAATACGTTCAGAAAGAAAACAACAGTTACTGTTGTAACTTGTAACCCACAATAATGTTATCAATCGCGCGCGTAGATAGGGCGTACGCACGCCTAATCCGCCCCGTCGGGATATAGAGATCTACTGCCAATTTCATTAGGTGCTCCCAAGTTTGTTTTCGGTAAAACATTTTCGGATCATGTTGAAGTTTAAAAAAATGGGTTCAGATAAAGTGCCGTTGCTGCTCATCACTGCTAATGTTGGTTCCATCTTCGAAGATGTGAGTATGCTAACTATTTATGAACAATTATTTAGTACTAAGCCTTATTATTTTAACACAAACGCATTAACCCGCCTAAGTCAGCGCTTCTGTGAGAAAATACTTTAATTAATAAATTTTTCATTGTTTGTCTAAACGAAGTGGTAATTAGGTATTTGTAAATCTAAGATAATATCTCCGTATATTAAATTACATTAGTACATTCATGTTGTATAATTTGGAGGGAAATTTCATTGTGCATCTAATTGTGTATTTTCTTTTATTTTTAATGATTTACAACAAACGTGCAGTTTGCCTGATATTAATTGGTCACTGTAACCCATTGACACCCACGTCCAACCTGAATTAGGGTAGAAATTATTGGTGAGTCATACTCATACTATAGAGATGTGTTGTTCGTCCTAAGGACTAAGATGTTCGTTTCAACTAAAAGTGTGTTTCCGGCATCTACCACCAAAGCATGAAGTTGCTTGCTTCAATGGGAGCTATGATGGTGGCATGGTAACTTTCCACGCCAACTATATAAATTCAATATAAGTTTCTACTTAAATATTGTAAAATTTTCCTTAAAGAATTGTTTTAGAAAAGGGTATATGGAAATTTTGGTATAATTTTTAGGGGAATTCCCTGGGTTTTGTGGTTTTGCTGGAAAGTTTTGGGGGCTTCAAAACTCTTATGTGTTAGTAGGTTGCCTGAAAGTTTTAATGCAGGTTTTTGTGTGGGCTATTGGTTCTCAAATATGAACCAAATGGGAGTTCCCTCTGAACTCAACCATTTAGTGAATCAATAGTCAACAATGATTTTTTTTGACGATCCCTGTGGTGTACTGGTTATCACTTCCACCCGGCCTCACACTAGGATTACATGAGTCGTCGGTGCCTTGAAGATGCGCAAAGACAATTACAAACCAGGAGAAGAAATTCAAATTCGTTATTTTTTTATGACCCATGTTGTGTAATGGTTACCATATCTGTCCACCATACAAAGGATCCTGGTTTCGATTCCAGAGAGGGCAAAAATTTAAATGATGCATTTAGATTTCTGTTCCAGGTCTGGGTGTTTGTGTATTTGTCTTTGTATGTGTCCACGGCACTCAAGACACAGGGAATGCTAATGTGGGGCTGTGTGTGTGAAGCGTTATTATTTGGAGTGACTTTACCGGCTCTTTTAATATAATAACAACAGTTACCATACAAATAAGGTGAATTCTAGGTCACAGTCAACCATCAAAGCCTCTTTATTTAATTAAATTGGTATTTAGGGCGTAACTGTAGTGTAGGCGCGTGCTACCTACGCCTTCCTATGTCATCAATTTGTTAATTGTGTGGATGCCATTTTTATTGCACTGAATTTAGATATGAAGTGTCCCTTTGGGGTGATAGAATGGTTGGTGAGTGAGCGAGTTGGATAGTTTAGTGTAGAGCGGGACAGATGCTGATAGTGAGTAAAAGTTAAAAGTAGTAATTAACTTAAGTATGAAACATAATGTCAGTTTTAAAAGAAACATTATTGCTTGTTTTTTCTTTGCCACAACTAATCTTAGGAATCAACATAAATTGTTTGTTTGTTTGTTCCTATTTATCAATATGAATATGAGTATATGTATGAGTATAAAGATTAAATAAAATATTAAATATTATAATAAATTTAAATAATTTATTTTTAATTAATTAAAGTTTTGATGTATTTAATAAATTTTTTTTAAGTGTATGTTCACTCATTTTCTATTATTTATGGTACTGGCAGATTTATGGTACTGCTTTGAGCATTATTTGGTTCCGATACTTGCATAAAGCCTATAGCGTTCCTCTATAAATGGACTATCTTACGCTAAAAGAATTTTTCAAATCGGTCTAGTAGTTCCTGTGATTAGCGCGTTCAAACAATGAATAAAACAAACAAACTCTTCAGCTATATATTATTAGCGCTAACATATTATTAAGAATATGTCAGCTTTTTAACGACTTAACAACTTTCATTGACGCAATTATGATGACGGTGGCGGTGACTGCTACGGATGTTGGTTACGACTTGTATTTCTCGGAAAAGAACTAACGGCTATTAACAGGACCTTGGCTCATGTTGATTGTACCATGGTAGGCGTCCTCGAGAGCTGAGTAGACCGTTTAAGAGGGTAAAAACCCTATTTCTCATGTTACGAATCAGAGGACAAGAGGGGCAAGATAGCTATAAAAGAAGAACATATATATATATATATATACACACTCAGAAATATAATTTCTTAATGCATTATCTGCTTTACCTTCTTATTAGGACTCCATAGTATATGGGTCGAAAAGGACATCTATAATACCTTTATTTTAAGATTTGGATGTCTATAATTTACGGAGAGAAAAAAACGTTTCATACGTCTTTATACGGTGTTTGGACCATAATTTATGGGACAAGAAAAACATGTAATTTAATGTATGAAAATGTATTATGTACTGGTCTTTAGCGTTTACATATTTTAGGGGACTGTGCCTTGAGTTTTGTCAGCGGGCTTATTTCTCGCGGCCTACCTTAGCCAATAGGGCGCCTAAAGCCGATGTACCGTTATTTGACGTTCATCCAGTGTATACAAATACTCGTACACTATACTATGATGAATAAAAATTTTGAGTTTAATTTCGATAATTGCTACTTCTGCTCCTTGTAAGAATTGTTGTCACGCACATTTTTTATGAAAACCGACCGATCGTGTAAACGGCTTACTACGTTTTATTTAATTGCATTAGTTGGTGTACTGGAGTTATGTGGGTGTCGTAATTATGCGAAGGGATTTTTACTGAAGCTACGTAAATAGACGTCCGTTGATGTAACTGAAGATTAAAGTTTTAGTTGCGTTGTAACAGAATATTTTTTATATAGGAGAAATATTTGATGTTTACGCTATAGCATTTTATATAAAATTTATTAGGTTAATTTTTATGTTTGTTTAAGGTAAATCAAGTAGTATTTTAAATTTGGCATTGATGAGTTAGCGTTGCCTAAAATGCCTAGATCAATTAGTCACTATATCGGTATGTTTAGTTTACAACTTCAGACAGGAAAGTTTCCATATAAACATAAGCATTTAATGTGGAATGAATCATGGAATTATAACGCGTTATAAGAAGACTATGTAGTGAATATTTAACTCTGTCTTCTCAAATTCCGTCCCCGTTAGGTAAATAGATAGATTTGTCATCCATCACAGACCTCATTAGTAGAAACGCCTTCACGTATGCTGCCGTCATAAGAAAAAAAGACGTATCTAACACTTTTGCCAAAATTGAGTTATGTACATATTCGGAATCAGTAAAAAAG
>DWQK01002838.1:0-12446 GCA_018231225.1 Noctuana stator | reverse complement strand
ACGCTTGATAGCCTATAACCTTCCTCATTAATGTAGCTATCAGACACAAAAAAAAATTTTCAAATCCGACTTGTAGATCGTTAGCGCGTTCAAACAAACAAACAAACAAACTCTTCAGTTTTATATATATCCCTAATTTGAGTTGGTAAGCAAACGTCAACGTTTGCAATGATTTTATTAACTAATAACCAAGTCCACTAATTGATCTAAGTTAATTCCTCAAATGGTTTGTCTATAATAAGAAACATAATATTTTATTTCCTCAACCACAACATCCTCGAGTATCAAAATTGCGACTGTTTCCAAGAAAAGCGCAACGGTTATAAGAAGCACACTTAGGTATTTATCTTCACATACCGTGTGTTGTGTTAACATATAAACGATCTCAGCTATTTTGTGATTACCATTTTTTCTGTTGTTTCCGTTAATAGAATGGTGTGATAAATAAAATTGTCGATCGATCACGTAATCCATGAATATTATTTCCAATCCATGCTTCGATTCAATATTCAATTCTAATTTTATAACATAGGATTTATGTTTCAAATATGGATATTATCTTAAAATAAATACAAAACAACTTAGTAATGATAACATAATCCAATTATATAAATACCTATTACAAAACATTTTTATAAGTATTTAACTTTATCCAATTAAAACTGCCAATTGTAGCAATTTTCCCACAATGGTTAAAGAAAAACTAACAAATCAAAATGATTGCCTATTGTCACGAAACCTGTAATAATCTTAGTCGTAGGTAATATTCTCTCGTCGGCGATGTGTGTTTGAGTGCATCTAATTGTAATGTTTCTTTGTTATTAATAATTCGTTTCAATGAGCCTTAAACATTCAAATACCTAATATTAAAGCAAATTTTCGTCATCCACGAATTATATGTATGGTTAGTCACATAACTTCTTACGTGCATACCCTTTTATTCAATTCAAGAACTCGAAATCAGCGCTATTACCATATTAATAGCAAGAATAGCAAGAAACGTAAACAATCAGATAGCTAATAACTTTATTGTGAATTATGATTATAATTATGAAGGAGAACAACATACGAGTATCGTAGATCAAAACAACGTAGACAGTCACAGGCTTACGGATAATGATTAACACTAGCAAGAGAAGGCGATTGCTCTTTAACTGCGCAATAGCTGTGACGTCTTGCCACGCCCAATTAGATGTCCTTATGTTAATTGAAACTTTACTGTTATTAATAGTTCAAACTAAGAGACTTGGGCTTCCGCAATTGAAGATTTAGATTCGAACTACAGAGACGAAACGTAATTTTTTGTGCATTCGTTACCTGCGACAAAGACACACCTGTAACTTCTTCTTCAGTCTGCATTTAATACGAAAATCTGTTATGTTATTTTATTTAACAAAGATAATTATCGATACTTCACTAACCTATTACCAGATTGGATTTATATTGATGAATATAGGCCGTCGATACAATAACAAAACTGCATTATTTACGCCAATGTTTGGTATCTTTAGAATTTTTGGAATCGAAACAAAAAATTGGGATGTTTCTATTAAAATATACCTAAAGGTCCGTATTGCGGAAAACTATGGGTGAGCGATGGATGCTGGTATTTTATTGTACTACTTACTTTAAGTGCAATAAAGAGAAACGGACTAAGGTTGATAATTATGATCTGCCTGACTCTGACACGATTATTTCCTTCGTCAAAGTAACGCATTATATTACAACAAATACGACGCATTGTACAGCGTCAATATTGATATTTGCCAGTCAATTTACAGAAGTGTGACGTGTTCTCGATCGTTGCTACGTTTTTGTACCGTCAATGTTAGTTACAAGCTAATGGAAAGTTGGGTTTTGGTATCGGTTTCGAGCCACTTTCTTGTCTAATAATAGCAAGCGAGCGTATGTGGTTACTGAAAGTATTAAAACAGCTCCAAACATTAAGAGATAGTACGTACCAACCTTGAATTGAGCACGATCTGGTTATTTTACATTATCATTAGTATCCTTTTAAACCAATATTCAGCAACGAATACAACGTTCAGCAATCATTCACAAATTATGTTCTGGTAGAAACGACGTTTAGAATAATAAATTTAGATTTCGGATTCTAGTTTGTTAGAACAAATTGTCTGGATTATTATGCAATTTCTAAGGTTTCTAAGGTGAACACGTGAAATGACATAATCGCCCTTAGAATCACGTGTTTCTTTCGTAATACAAGTAATGAATTTTGCATATATTTGCATACTAATGTTATATCCTTATGCAACAGGTCAACAGGAAGTTATGGTACGCGCTTAGATTGAAATCGTTGTATTTGCGTCCATCTTGTATTTATAGGACTGCAGCTAAAACGAATTTATAGAAGCAAATCACTCTCCAAGCCCATGCTATGTTCGGGTTCTAAGTCTAACATAGTAACGAATAAGGTAAATAAGTATTGCAAATCGCTATCGCCAAGTGGTTAGAAAACATGAGAATACATTTCATAAACACTATGATTTGATGAATAAACAACGTTTAATTAAAAGCAATTCAATTTGTTCTAGCCTTGCCTCGAGACAAATTGATTGAAGTAAGCCATATCCGTACCTTTAAATACTAATAAATGTTAATATTATATAGCTTGACAACCGCAACTTTTGTACTATTGAGTCAACATCTAGAACTGGTTTTTCGTACGTAATGTGCCTACGCATTTGGTCGGTCAATACACGGACACCCGACCGATTTACATAGGCAATGTTATCGCTACAATCTGTTCTGCCGTCCGTCCCTTTGCAATCGTTACCTATAAGTCCTGTCGAGGTCTCAAAAGGAATGCGATCACGCCATCGCTTTACATAATTTACGCGTAAAATATGAGACGGATTGTGGCAAAGCTTTCGGTTTGAACTGTATTGGAAATTTATTCGAGAACCTTCGACACAAAGCGGTAATTTAGATGATAAATATAAGGGACATAACTATCCTGATATACAGATATTTATTTTTACTGTAAAAAGAAGTACCTACTATCTTGAAAGGAAAAATTTAAAACCTGAGGTGGTCGACGAGTAACCAGAGACACTAGTAAAACGCATAACGGACTTTTATAAAATTGCAGCAGAAATACATAGCTCATTAAACTCCCAGCTACTTTTAGGGCACAAGTAATGGAAGTTTACTTAGTGTCGGTAAAAAGGAAATAGAATGGAAAGTGCTGAACCGTGTAACAGGAAACAGGATGAGTTTGTACTGTTCTAATAGTCTGTACCTATGGTGAAACAAATTCATTGTGATAAGGAAATAGAATAGAGCGAACGAAAATATCAAAAATTACCATAAATGTGCAAATTGTTAGCGTGTCTCAATATTGAATTAATTGGTACTGGTGGTAATTGGTAGTTTACAATCACTGAACAAGATTAAAGTGAGGAAGGTGTTAAGTAAAAATTAAATTACTATTGATTGTGCCGACATAACAATATCATAGGATCAATAACATTGGACTTAAAAATTTCTTCAGGCAATGCTGCATTAGAGAAATATAGTAAGAACTTCTAAAGCTTTGTCAAACACACGTATGTAACTCGGAAAGATGTAAACATTTCAAGTTACAAGCAAAAAGGTTTATCTTACATAAGTTATCATTGTACACATCGTTCACATAACAAAGGATGAGCCATATGAACACATGTGCAGTTAATTTCATGCGCAAAGCTGATTGGTCCGGTGAATGGCAAATGGGGTTAAAAAGTATTAAGTTATTTACTGGAGATTGTATGTTGAATACAAATGCTGTTTTGTAATGCTGTTCTGTGATGCGTCTACGATATGTCATGACGTATCGTACTAGCGACGGCAAACGATAAGTAAGAGGCGTTAATTGACTGTATTTAAATAAATTTCTTTTATAAACCTTCACCACAAATCTGATAACGACATTTGTTATATAGGAGTAATGGTCACCACCAGTCTACCATTCAAAGCGCCAGTTCAAATGTAACCGAATAGATTTATGTATCCTGTCCGTGTAAGCGCTTTTATCTTTGTGTGTATCGACGTCACCCAAAACCTAGTGTGGGCTGGTAGAGTGAAGCATTTTAAATTTTTAAGCAGTATAGTCTAAAATTGACTCCATAAACTGATGTCATACTTCTGGGAAGCAGCTTTAGAAATGTGTGGTAAAACCACGGATTTAGATAAGTATCTGTTCTTGTTGTAACTAGTATACGAGGATGATGTTAAGAACGCATATTTAATGTTGAGAAAGTCTTATTCCACTACTCAGGCTATAGCTATATACTCTATGAGATTAAAACAATTTTGGAACAAATTTGGAACAATTGGATTCTGTTACCGGTCTGGGCGGTTGTGTATTTGTCTTTGTATGTGTCCATGGCACCCCCGACACAGGGAAATGTATTGTGGGGCTGTGAGTGTGAAGCGTTAAAAGAAACAATAGCGATAATTCAACAGGACGAAGACTTCTTACACTTCTTACATTGAGTTTAAGTAAAAAACAAAAGTGGATGCTTAACGATACTGATATACGTAGTAATGCACATTAAGCAGAATGTATTATAAATCTAATGTAGACCGAGACAATCGCATACAACAGTTACAGAAGGATAACTGTGTCAGAACTACTCAGAAGCAAATCAAAAGTATTACAGGAGAAAGTTGTAAAGGAAGCGATTTCTCTCTCTATTATAAGCATTGTTCTAAATCTGGACTACGACAAATGTATCATCGTTAATGGATAAGTAGATGATTCACTTGTGGGTTTAATTGTATGCAGATTAGAGCGGAATGTTATGAAATTAGAACCGAAAAAATTAGAAAGTGTTTGGTTTGAGAAATTTTTTGTTATCTAAACAGTTTTGAGGTTAAATTTCGCAGATCCGTGATTTACAGTTAGTGTTATATATGCTGAATGAATATAAAATACGTTAATACCGCGTAGATTTACCAGACTATAATACTTTCATTATAAATAATACGGTATTTTTAAGCGAGTTAACGAAATATTATTATGGTGGATGAAAATAAAATGAAATAACATTAGAAAATGAATTGGCAGCTCAAGCAGAAACACTCACTAGGAAAGTATGTAACTGTGTTTTTAAAACAATTCGTAGGTATTTGCAAAAGACAATGTTATCAACCAAACTATATAAGTAAACTTGAACAAAAGTCAATTTACCTTGCATATACTCGTATGTACATGAACTCTTTCACGTGTCCTATATGTTTTACAAATAATGACCTAAATTAAAAGGATAAATACTTCAAAAGCAATAACCGTTTCGAAAGTGTATTTTTACGTGTCATGCAATATTGCTAAAATCTCATTTCAAACATATATACAAGTTCCAATTCCACGGAGCGGAGTTATCGCTAGTCACGATTTCTCTCATGAACTAAGCGTCCTCAGCATTACTCTATGTACCATCATATGTGTGGTACATTGCCTAGCCAAACAGTGAAAATATGCCACTACTTTAAAACGGCAATGCATAGCGATCAGTAAGACATTTTTATAATTTACTGAAAGTAGGCGCCAATTTCACTGCCATTACCAATATTTTTACACTTCTCTTACATAAATAGTTGTTTTGGTTTGTTCCTTTTATTAACATAATTCCTGTGAAGTATAGTATCATTTTTGACAAAACTAATAGAATAATAATGTTAAAAACAATAAAATATATTATCTGGATAAATTAAAACAAAAAAGCTTGGCACTTGGTTTCTTATAAACATACCTGCTTCTTACTCTTTCATTACTTTCAACTACAACGGTTGTCGCAGTCTACAAAAAATACTTATTTATTCTCTTGAATATTCATACAGATTAAAAAAAAAAAATTTTTAAAGTTCTGTTGTTGCAGTATGTCTACACGGACTATTGATTCTCCTTGATATATTATGTTTAAACATGACATCACATATACGAATATAGCAATTAGCAGGTAGGATATGTCCTCGTTTGTGTTTACACCTTTGTGAAGTGAAGTCTATGTCATCTTAGTTTTAGGAAAATTTATGACAATATTTTCGATGCTCATACTACTTTAATTTTCAAAAGATATTTAATACATATAGTAAATTAGTAAGCTCGCCAGCCTGCCTAGGCTTCACTGGGATATTATACCTAATTAGACTTCTAGACTTGTTGAGGTAATCGTAATTCAACTTGAACCGAAAACTCCTTCAGAAGTAGTAAAAAAATGTTGGTGCTTTAGTGAATTATTTCTCTAGAGTTCTAACTACCTAATGAAATAAAATCATTAATTGCTAGTAGAACATAAAATATGTTTTCATAATTCTATATGTTTCATAAAATTCAAAAACAATTGCTATAACTACTCTGTGCGGCTCACCCTCTCTTTAAAAGGCGGACGCCATCAGCATTTGGTATGAAAGGACCGCAATCCCTCGTTTCAAAGTAGCGAGTTTAAAAAAGAAGATAAATATTATATCAGTAAATTACACGGTAACAAAAACATAACAATAGCCTACGATGAAACAGCTGTTATGTTTTAAGGAAATAAAACTTTATAAACAATACCAAAGTATATAGTTCTATGTGTGTATAAGACCACATGGCAACATTGTCTTGTACTGTGTTAGTATTTTACATTTTAAATACGCCAAGTAACAAGTTTGTTGCAACAAGTGTAATGTAGGACGCAGCTTATCTTACACCTAACTGGTCCATTGTTAAACCTACTCCTTATAGCAATGCAGTAGGAGCTGTTTTCACTTGATACATTTAATTTAAATAAGAAACAAGTTGCTCATGTATTTGCATGCGAACGGTTAAGCAATCTGATGCGCTCATACCGTACAAAATTATGATGAGTGCATCTACGAGTATGCATTGGCGTACATATCCTCGCATGTTTATTTTTTTTAGTCACCCATTTTGTCTAGACTCCAGACAATCGATTCAGAAAACTTAAGAATAATTTTCTAATAGGCTTCAAATTAAATAAGTATTTAGGTGACCTAATTGATAATGATGAACGAATGAATTGGTATTTGAAATTGTACGCCCATCTGGGGCAGGAACCATCCGGAATGTCTGATTCTGAATCATAGAAGAGAAAACCAAATTGTAGGTTTTCGGATATAAATGTTCTTCTGACAAATTAAATTTAGCTCGTAACAGACTTGGTGTGAATATAAACTCAATAGCCTTGATTAAAGAAGCCCGCGAATGACAAAGCCCATAAGTTGCGTGACGGAAAAACTAAATTATATAATCAAAGGTGAACTAAATAAACCTAGTAAGGAAAATTAGAAAACGACCATTTGCGTAAATAACGACGACGTAGCAATGCTATAAAACTCTTTTTCTGTAAATAAGTAGGAAAGTATTATAGTTGGGCAATGATTTAACATAATCAGATTGAAGCATGTATTTTAAATTAAAAGGAGTAACAAACAAACACCTGTTGTAATCTCAGTATCTAGATCCCATTTCAAGGCATTCGTAACAATAATTGAACTTAATCAGGCTTTACTGCATGAAGCAGTCAGCAATGTAGGTACGAGCGTAGATGCATTCCCACGAGGACATCATGAAGCTGATGATGGTGTGATTAAAAATAACGATGCCGACACGACCATCTCCCGTATCTATTATGTCATTAGTTTAATGAAATACAGATAACAAAAGGAAATTACCTGGCAGGGTAGCCATTTGTTAGTATGTCATTCTTTATAAAATTATTTCATGACACATAATTGATGTTATATTACAATGACGATCATTTTATGAATGAGGACAAGGGCAGATAGCAGTTGATCAAATATTAATTTTGTACGAGGGACTTGTCGAGAAGCAACCAAATGAATCAGAGATCAGATTACCTTTTATAATAGGGTGTTGTAGAAGACGTAAAGGCAACCCTATTTATGACCCTATAAATTATATGAATTTCTTTTACATATAAAATATAGAATGCAAAGAGCATGAGATAATTGATCAGATTGAGCAGATGCCTGTGATAATTTGGTTTAAAGTAAACAATGTCGAAAATTAAGATATTATAAGAATTGTAGGTAATAAAATTTATCCAGTGTACGTATACCGGCCCTTGTAATATAATAGGAGATGTATTAATATCTAACGTTGTACTCGAAATAAACAATAAGCATGTCACGGTTCACAAGAATCGTAAGAAGCGTTTTTACGATGGGAACTTTAAACGATTCGGTGATGTGTTCTATACAATGTAAGCATTATTATGAGAAAGAAATATAAGCTTAGACTTAAAATGCAACGTTGAAACTTAGGTACCAACTTGCAAGTGTTTCAATTTTATTATGCACCTACTTAAATCATAGAAGTATATTATACGAGTACTTTGTTAAGTAATTAATACTTACGGCGGCTTTGAAGTAAAAGGGTGAAGCGGTAGTGGTGCACTGAGTATAATATGTATTAGGACACCTAATAGGATATTGTATTTCCTGTCGCTGTTATATGTACGAATCATTGGGAATAAAGCCAGTACAACCACTCGTCTTTCCTTATTCGATCCCTAAATAAATCCCACACTACAGCGGTTCTATTTAGTCCACTTTAAAATATTAAAGAATTCAACTCAGTCTAGTCATAATTATATCGTATACTACAAGATTGTGCCTTATATGCGGAAGAGGGACGAACTTATCTCTATAAGAGGTCATTCACAAGTAGGTTGTCGTCTATGCATAATTCACTTCACATGATATAGTGCCACTTAACCACTGTACATAGTTATCAACCTGAGCTCTGTTATTGTATACTTGTGATTTGCGGTTTTCATACTTGTTGACATTATTTCTATGTGCCATGATTGAATGTACATTGTACGTGTCGTTGGAAGCCGGTCATTATTCTATTTTGCTTTCACGCAATTGTCATCTCAAGTACGAGTAATAAGCTTTAATTATCACATTCGCATGATCATCATGTCAGTGTCGCTATTTGTATCGACAAAAGGTCCCTCATGACATTATTGCACAATAATAGGTCGCCATTCTTATGTAATAGCCATGTAATTGGACATGACCTGAATACATATAAAAGTGCACTTATCCATCTAGGACATGATCAGAATTCAAAAAGATTACCTCCTGACGCTGGATTCACTATTTCATAACTGTCCATTAAGGAAACTAATTGTGTAAGTATCTCAACCTAGTACTGTGTGAGCGGAAAGCTTATTTCTTAGAAATTATTAATGAATCTAAAATTAAAACACTGAATAAGGAATTTTGGAAGATTACATAGGTACGAATAGGATGACGACAGCTATACAAATATTGCTCGAGAAATTTTAATACTGACTGATAACATGTTATCTAAGTGAATTTATTGTGCTACGAGATCAAAAAACTTGACCTTACGTACATAAACAGGGGACAAGGAAGTTCGTTCCACTTTCAAGACACACACCAGTGTCAGTTGTAACATTATTCATAATGAGATATCGAGCTGAGAGTGTAAAGACCGACCTACTTCAATAAATTATATAGGAAAATGGAGTTATACAGCAATAAATACCGCGTAAATAAAAGTTATTGTTAGAGTTAAAACAAAGAATAACCGAGAGAATTAGAACGTAACGAAATTTTTCAACTGTGCCGTGAAAATTGTTAGTATAGTCTTATGACCGAAATCTTCGGAAAACAATTTGTATGTTTTGGAGACCGTTACAAAAGCACAAATTTGCATCGAGATCCGTATTCCGCATGTATAAAAGTATATAATATTGTAAAAATATATAAATTTTAATATAATAAAAATACTTTTAGAAACTGACAAGAGATAAGTTCTACCCTTTTGTTCCGAAACAGGCCAAGAGGAGGGTGTTTAACCAGGCATGCCACTACCTACCTTATACGGCAGTGGTAAGAATGGAACAATGCAATATGAGTCACAAGTGAAAGGGATTCAACGGAAATGTGAAGATCAACATAATTGGTGCCATCTGGATAAGGATGTCAATATCCTGGCGTAACATAGAGATGTATAAAAGGAAGGACTCTCAAATCAATAAACTAACAACTGCTAATAGTAAGTCATTATATTAAGTTCTTTGGAATTCACATGTAGGTACTTCTCCTTGAAATTATTTTGAGGTCAAACCGCTACGGGCTCATCGCTTCATCGGTAATTCTCGCAGAGCAAATAGTATGATTTTTTCGTTGAATCGGATTTAGCAATACCAATCTCTGGCATCCTTGTTACTTATGATGAATTCCGACTAAACGGCCTTATTAATGCATTAACTTGGTTTTTACAATGACAAAAAATTCTAATGAGAAATCTACATTACAATCAACGGTTAACCAAGACATAAGTTCGAGTACAAATTGATAGTTGTTAAATTAGAGTACAATATATTTTAACTTGAAATTCTTAAATCTGGATACCTTAATAAAAGTGAACTGAACAAATTGACCAATAGCATGATTACATTGCTTGATTAAATCGTTAACTTTGAGCTTGACATATACCGCAGCATCCGGTCACCAACCATTAAGTAAATAACATAAGAACGTTCTGAAGATACCGCGAAGAAAATCAAAATTATCACAATTCACAAGTTGTTACTTATATTATCTTCACTATCTAAATTTGAATCAATATAGCAGTCACTGCTAGCTAATTGAGTTTTCAGATAAACTTATATACCGCTGATAAGCACAAGACTTTGATTAAATCAAAAATGTAATAATAATTTTAGAACAAGATTTATATTAGTGTAATTGCGACTCAATCAATCCACTTTTTACTGATTATTACGTTACTGTAAAAACTAATGTAAAAGAGTTATTTAAGGTACAAATTACGTTGTCAACGTTAAGAGAAATTCGTACGTGTATTTCTGCTCGTGCACACCGTTACTCTCGGAGTGGCAAGCTATTTTTGGACCTCGGAACCCGTAAGGCGAGTCCACGTCAAGTTCTACAGCCTTCTTGGCAGTTCCATCAGAGATATCCAATTTTAGACAAAGAACGTTTTTAGATTTAATATTTTCTAAGACTCTCAATAGACTTTTACTATTTTTAAAATTTTTTCATTATTTTTGGATGGTTTAAAGTGGATTTGCAATGCTCATATATTTATAGCTAAATCCTTAAAGGAATCAGCAATACTTTGCTTTGAATTCAGAATTTTAAACATCAATTAGGTACGACTTACAGTTACAATTTAGTAATTTGGTCAATAGCCTTAAGATGAACGAAGGTCACGCAGCGTTCAGAATTGTTCATAACGTAATAAACCAAGGAAGCAATTAATTACAGTGGCCGTTAAAAGTCTAATACAAAGTAATCATTATTATGTAGTAGGTCAAGAGAGAACGCTTGTACATATACATCAAGTAAATACAAGAGCCGATGAAATGAAAGCGCGTGCCAACTCTCTTTGGTAAACATCAGATTCTGCCAAATCATTAGCTGAATTCTTATTGCCGATTATTAAAGGATTAAAAGTTATTATGGCGAAATAGGAGCAGATGTTTAGTATAAGATTATCTACTATATCGATGTACACGAATAGTATAATGTTGAGATAATTGGTAAATGCGCTGAATGAAACAAATTGCTAATATTCAAACAGGTTCATTATACTCGTAACTACGAACTTTCTTAACCTGTAACAGAATTCCCTGTAGTAAACAAGGAAAATAATATTGAATGCGCGCCTGACTATTTCGTACTGTTGCATGGCTAAGTCAAACCGAATCGTGACACCTGCTCAATTAGAGCCACCAATCTAATACTTACTGATGATGAAATATGGACGATAACGCTATCCTTGAAAGCCTTTTATGTACACGTACCAAACATGTTTTGTTCTTCATTTCAAAAATGTCAATGACGTGTTTGTAGTTTTTTTACAGTTATGAGGAATTGAGGTACTTATTACATGATATGATTCACGAATTGAATAAAGATTAAAGAATACTGTTTCTTGGTAAGACCTCAGCTTTTAAATTTTTATCCTGCTTTCCAAATTGAGATTTAACGGCTAATACTCCATTATAAATTAAGTTAAAGTTTTAAAATTACCTTTACTTTTAATGTTCTTTTCTCTCCTTTGTTTTATTCCTTTAACGTTTATTAAATACTTTTTTTCGTTGCGTATAAGAATTATGACCTCCATTAGTAAATTATATTACCTATTACGTGTCCACGATGATGGGACTATTAGACTATTATCTTTAATATTTAAACCAATTATACTGTCTAATTATATTTTCCTGGGGCACCATACTACCTGTGGCCTTGCTTTGTTTTCGCCAAGATGAACAATACGCAAAACTGAATTTTAGTGCCTTGTAATAAGACTAACCGAAACAACTATTTCGAGTCATATCCCTCTTTGGCCATATATAACGACCCACGCTGTTAAATTAGCCATAAAATCTTAACGAGCTAGTTTTCCGGAT
>DWQK01002837.1:0-12446 GCA_018231225.1 Noctuana stator | reverse complement strand
CGTAGTTTTAAAGATTTAAGCATACATAAGGATATAGGGACAGAGAAAGCGACTTTGTTTTATACTATGTAGTGATTCTACAGGATGCGATCATTACAACCCGACACAAACAACACTCACACCGTTACCGGCTGAATGAACCAATTGATCATGATTCATGAGTAGATAGCACAGGAGGGGACGATTTACAGAACAGAGGAAGGGAAAAGATGAGACAGGAAATGGTCTTTTATTTTATTACGAGTACCAGAACAAAACAGTAAAAAGTATGGAATTACAAACATAAGTACCTCAGTACAAAACAGCAACATTATACGAATTGGGAACCTCTTAACTGCAGTCACCCTTTTGAAGTCTAACTGTATTTTTATATTCAATATTCAAGTTAATAAATTCCTTTTTATATGATGTAGGAAATAAAATAAATATTTAATTACTGCGAGATTGTAAACGTTTTCACGTTTGTAACTCTATATCGAAGGGAGGCGGGCGGGGAGTCCGCCCCTCGCGCTCTGGGAGAGCTTAAATAGAGTAACCCGAGTCGCAAACAAAAAGGCTTTGTAAGGCTCTGACTACGTTAGCAATCATGTCGCCACGAATTTCCTGTTATAAAATACTAGCTGAGCCACTGAACTTTATACTTCCTAAAAATCTGTAATTAACCCTCCTCTTGAATCACTATATCTATTACTGAAAACTGCATTAGAATCCGTTGAGTATTTTAAACGATCAAAGCGATTTTATTTTATACTACGAGTATATAAAGAAAGTAGTAAGACTAGTAAGTGACCATTGTTGTCTCATGCCCGTTCCCAATATTTAATCTATGTATTTTCAATTCCATATCTCTATTTAGTTAATATCTCTATCGAAAGAAAAATCTATCGGCTCTTTACTTAACATTAAGTAAGTTTTTATCCTTTACTAAACATTAAGTAAGTCCTCGAATGGAGACCGCGTCTCGGCCAAAGGAGCGCAGGTCGTCCTCCGGCCCGATGGCTGGAAGCTAACCTGAGGAAGATAGCGGGAAACCGCTGGATCCACAGGGCACAGGACCGGGCGGAGTGGCGCCACTTAGAGGAGGCCTATGTCCAACAGTGGACCTCCAACGGCTGGATGGATGGACTACCTACATACATATATATTTTAATTTTGAATATTGAGTGAAGAGAACATTTTTAGCGTGTTGCGTTTATCGTTCGTGTGTATTCAAACGGTTTTTTCTTAGCGACAAATTGAATAGCGTCATTCGACGACACATATATCTATTCTGTCTGCATTAGATGTTTCTGTGACGATTTTATCCGGGAAATGCGTGTCTATGCGTGTTCTATATTTGGAATACATGCACGCTTACATTTATTACAAGTTAGTTTTTATTTTGAAAACTGAAATTTATCGACAACGTATTTAATTCGATTTCACCCGCGTTAAGAATTGTAACGTTATACGTATAACCTTACTCATTAATGTAGCTATCATACACAAAAAAACTTTTTCAAATTCCGACTTGTACTCGTAGTTCCAGAGATTAGCGCGTTCGTACAACCAAACACAGTAAAATAATCTTTGGATACATCGCATATTAAATGGGGAGTTATTCAACGATCTTAGAAAATTATATTTGAAGTGTATGAGTTAAACGACGTCCATGATTTACATACATACTGGAGAACTAATTACGTGTGACCTTTTGCCTTGTATTGAATACAGACTATAAAACTCGAGACACCGCCCACACATAATAATGCAGACATGAGAAACGATTACCAATGCA
This sequence comes from Noctuana stator, assembly GCA_018231225.1. Classification (NCBI taxonomy): domain Eukaryota; kingdom Metazoa; phylum Arthropoda; class Insecta; order Lepidoptera; family Hesperiidae; genus Noctuana; species Noctuana stator. The sequence continues at coordinate 10,669 of DWQK01002837.1, read as the reverse complement.
ATTGGAAAGAAAATGTTTATTCCGGCTCTAAGATGGCGTTAGACACAGCTTTAGTGAAGTTTGACTATTGCTGACAATTTTTTTTATCTCGAAAAAATATTCTCTATCTATTTAAATCAGATTTAAGCTGAGATCTCCATAAGAAAAGATTCGTCTGCATGGCTTAGAAATAATATAGCATAGGTACCTACCCGTAAAGCAATCATAGAGGTACTGTTTTTCTAAGATCACTGCGCTTCAGCGAGACAGTTCATTTATTTACAAGGTATTTCCTTATTACGTGTTACTCGGAGAAACGTCCATTAACCGTTTCAAAGTTGCAATATCGCTTTATAAACTACAAGACAATAATATTGAAGTCTCGAATACAATTTATCAAGTTGTAGCTTCTTGATGGTAAGATGCTAAAGTGTCTACAAAAGCATTAGAATCAGAGAATCCAGATATTACTACATTTATTGACATCCACAAAATCCACTTTTGCGTTAGAAATGTTGGAATACCCGCATAATGTTTTTTCGATCACAGATTCTTCTACTTTCCCGCATTATGCTTTAATTTCATTATCTACGATCCTCGCTTTCCGTTTTGTTTTTGCGCGTTTCTAATTGTAATAACGTTTTGGTTCAATTCACGGAAACCTAATTCTAATGTAAACTTACAAAGATAAAAACACCACGCGCAATTTGCGACAAGTTGCTTAAAAACAAGGAAATTGAACTCAAGATAAGCATTTTATGGCTAGTCTTCGCGGGTAGCGCTTACTTATATAAAACAATGAATATAAAACAAAGTTTAAATAGAGAGTTTCTAGTAAATGAAATGTTAAATATATAAATGTAGGTACATAATTATTATGTCGAATAAATTTGTTGAAAGCAATCGAAAACTTGACACAAAACACATAAATTAAGATATCTTTAAAATCTAGGTATGTTTTTAGTCGAGCCAAGCTTATCTCAGCTGTTATGCGTTTTTGCATCGAACGCTTTTTTACGCCGGAAGTTTTTTTATCCGCGCGTGAATACACATCCGAGAAGATGGTCTATCCCGAAATACGTAACATTAAAAATAACGCGCTTTTAAGCTTCAAAAAAGCTATCGTGCAAACGTAGGCTAATACAGTTAACTTTCTGAAACAAAATGAACTTCATAAACTAAAATGTATTGTAATTCTTTCCGACACTATTTAAACTACCTTGTATTCCTTTAATATTACACTTTTAACAATATTTATGATTGTCATCAGTTTTTATTATATTATATCTTGCAGTTCTGTTTTAGCTATAAACCGGTAAATATCTTATGTATGACATCATTAATATCCAACTTAGTTCAGCCAAGTGGCCAGTAACTTTGCTTATTTGTACTACTAAATTTTGCTCAAAGTTAGATCAAACTTGAATAATATAAAGGTATAACATAGAAGTTATCAGGTAATAAGGATTTCTAAACTGGTGATCACAGTAATCACTTGCTGTGACGTGGAAATATCTCGATCTTGCGATCCTGTGCCAAGCAGTGGGTGTGATGGGTTTACTGAAGGTCACCATAAAATACGCCTAAACCTTGATAAAATTCAAAATGACCCGTTAAATATTTTATTATTTTTAACTGTACATTTTTCATCAGGGTTTGATATTATGATGTTGCTTAAAAACCAAAATTTATTCTGATGTTATTTAGATCACTTTTACGATTATGACGCTAAAATCTACCCTTTCATTATTTTATCTTAATATCGTCACAATATATTATAACACGTGATAGTCTACGGGACATAGATTGGGAAATAGAGAGAAATATTCTGCAATGTAGGTATATCACTTTACCTCTTTTCATGCTTGCCCATTGTACAAAAGCGGATAAACGCCGGAAACCTTGTGTCGGGCCGACCAAAGAAATATTTTCATTTTATCTCTACGTACAAGGTTATACGTAAGAAATATTTTTGCAAAAACATGAATTAAACTTCTGAGTCCACTATCTACTGCGTTTGCCAAAATTTGTAAGATAGTCTTGGGTGCGATTTATTGTTCTGGAAATCACAATTACCATAGAAGCAAGCGATCCAAGGTTGCAAGAACGGCATAATGCGACGATACTTTCTTGTAATTGTTCATAGCTTGCAATCTTCAATTATGTAATCCCACGATACACAGTAGATACTCGTAGTTACTACACTGCTATAATATTCCTTGATGGTGTTTGAACCTAAAGTGATGAGACATAAGTATTTGCTGTTTAACCACTTTTTTTCTATTTGCTTAAATTCGTTGCTATTGGCACTCTACCGATGCGTACTGTCATCGTGACGTCAGCACGGTTGATAATGCTACACGTTGATGCGATGGTGATGTTTAATACAAATACTCCAGCGGCTGTGTCATCGAAAATATTAATAGTACAATTTTAACGTGAATCTCCATAAAAATGGAATTAATTAATTTAAGATGGCGCCGGATAAAATCAATGTCGGCGAACGAAGGTCGCAGTTGTTAGTGTCACTTCCCTGCTCCCGTCAAGTTGCTTTCCCCTGCGTAATTTTATTAATGCTATCAATACAGTTTATTGCAGTTAGTGGTAATATATTTTGAAAGAAAGAATCGCATAATGAGTTAAAAATTTTAGTATCCATTTTTATAAAAATAAATAGTTCTTGAACGAGTGTGAAATTTGAAAATTTATTATTATTCTAACTTTATTCTTCAGATGTTGCCAGCCTTTTCATATTATTATTTTATTTCATCTTAATGTAATACTGGAAACTCCTAAAAGAAACTCTCTATATTTATTTATGTACTAGGTTCCATACATTAATTGTCTGACGTTGGTCATTAAACTGTCGACTCACTTGTTAATGTAGATTTATTTAAAAATTTATCGACACGTACACAACTATAATTTTTGTTATCAAAGCTATTAAATTTAATAAGCGGAATAAACCTCGTTTATGTTGCAAACACGTAATGTCACAATATAGCTTTATAAGCGTTAGAATAAAGTGAAAAGTTAAGACCAACTGCATTTCGTTTGCAATAATGCCTAGATAGGCACTAAACATACCACCAATCCGCATTGGAGCAGCGTGGTTGAGTATGCTCTAGGCCTTCCCCGGTTGTGGGAAGAGACCCATGCCCAGAAGGCAAACATACCTACCTGTTTCATAAGGTCGTGATTTATTACAAGGTGTTTGGCTTGTAATGTTTACTTTTATATTATTTATTATTATTTTATGTTAGCGGTATTTTTTTTTAGTTTTTATTCAATGTACAGAATTAAACTCTTCTAACTTTTTTTCATGAATTGCAATTGTTTTTTGTATTGCAGTCCATAGAATTGAATTGAAAGTTTTATTTCTTAAAACTAACTAAGTAAAACAGAAAATGTCCTACCCAAATGGTTTTCATAACGTCAATGTTAGGGGCACAAACATTACGCCGATCACCAAGAATATAGTATATTTTAAAATGTTAAAATTCAGAGAATTCACATTTTACGGTCTGTTGAGTATCTGATACAGAATATCAAATTTTTGACAACAACTCGTTCTGAAATTTAGGCTCCATTATAATTTAATAAAATAAGTGTTTTCAGTAACATTACCTACCTATATTATGCATTTATGGAATGATAATAATCGGAAATACCTATCATTAATGGTATTCATGCCACTGATATGGTTCGTAAGTTCGTTAAAATATGGACACATACTAAATAGAGAGTATTGTGTCATGGCAATATTTTTTTGTAATTATTTATTTTATCTATATGGAAATCTGGTTTTTCCGGTTTTTCGGGAGACTTAATCACTAGAATTTTGATTTTGATTACAAATATCAAATGCTTAAAATCTGCATGCTTTTAATTAATATCGTTCTCATGTGGGGGAAACTTTTATATCGAATACCCTTCTTCAATCGACGCGATAAAATACATTTTAAAACGTTTTCTGGACTTGAAAATGTGTTATCCTTCGTAGAATTGTACAAGATACGAACTTGATTGTATAATCTACGTTGTATCTGTACAACGTGTGTTAAAGAAACCTGTTGTATGTTATATGAAGCTCCATGCACTTGAATTACTGGTTTTAATCAAAATAAATGAGTTGTACATATTATATACAATAACAAGCATGTCATTGACATACAATCGCAAAGAAAAAACGTTACTACATACTACATAATATAAAGAAATGCGATCTAATTATTATTACAACTTTATTCAGAATAAAATTCACTTTAAACTTTTAACAAATATTTGTGTGATGTGAGCTCAAACGTTTAAATACGTCATAATGAAGAGTTTTACTTTAAAAAAGGTTTTTTTTTATGGATACAATAACACTCTTACGGTCACAGAGCAATTTTTCCTTTAGTGATAGTAACTGTAAGGCAAATAATTTTGTGATACAGTATTAGCATGTTCGGGGTCATTGATAAAATAACGGATGGTGCTTATGCTTAAAAGAGTACAAAGATTGTAGTTTGGAATCTTCCCGACCGTAAGAGTAAAACTAAGAGTGATTTTAAAACTAACATTGATTTTTGTATTGTGAACTATTAAAACGAAACTAAGTGAGCAGTTGTTTTAATTAACAATAAGTTTTATTTTAAAAGGGTTTGATTAGTATAGTATCTTACAAAGCCAATTGTTCATATACAAGAAACTGAAAGGGTAAAATTTGAATAAGCCAGCCACGTTCCTTCACACGCGAGTTAAAAACAAAAGAGCTAGAAACCAGCAGCGATGAACACAAAGGCTTGTTCGTCTTATAAAAAACTTGCATCCGCTTAATTCGTTAGCCTACTGCTCGCATTTCGTGATCGGTACCACAATATAAGAAATGTACAGATAATGTTGAAAATACACCTAGTTTCGTTTTACTAGCATGAACACTTTTTATATTTATTTAAGTAGGTATATTGGTTTTGGAAGTATAGACTGCAGCAAGAACGATGTTCGGAGGTACTGTAGCGGTCCGAATTGCACTTATAGGTGACGTTACCAAATTCACATGATTTTCAACTTTCATTACTGACTTTCAGTACGAAATTTTTGTTGTAAACGTAATTTGAACCTGCCATTAGGTATTTTTATTTTGTTATCGCGTAAGTTTGTTCATTGTAAATACAGTTGTAAGATATCGACGTAATCGTGTTTCACTAGCGGGTAAGTGTTGAGATGTTCACATTTTATTTGTGTTGACAGAAACTTACTTATGGAGAGATGATTGCGTTTAGTTGGTTTTTATTTAATATAACTATAGTTTATATGTAATGTAACCTACAACAATGCTACTCTAGTTAAGGTCAAAATATGTATTTATTAGGTGCCTAAGCAAATCTACGTATTTATAAATTAAATTTGTATTATAAATAATAGAAGATGTTCTTTATTCGTCTGAGAGAGAACTATGTAGAATTATTTTATTAATGTAGTTTAAGCACTAAATGTGGTATTTTTGTTAATGAAAATATTAATGCGACATATCCATAAACATTTGCGAGTTTGTTTAAAGCACTTAAAATGTGGCTCATTTGTTTATTCATCACATTATTTGGCTGATTAAAAAATTTTGTAATTAGAATAATACCTAAGCGATTGAATATTTTATGAGTTGAAAAAATTGCCAAAAAATCTGTAGAGATCCTAGCGTTTAAATTTAATAAAATAATAGAAACTATATTATAAAAGTAGTTCTCTTGAATAGGTTACGGCAGGCTGCGATGTGGTCAATTAACAGTTTCTAGAAGCACAAATTGTATATGAGAAGCCTAGTTGCAAGCGCGGGGTGTCGGCAACTGCTGGCAACATTGCGTCGTTTTCCTCCTAAAATTCCTAAATATTGCCAGCTCGCGTTGCGCAAATACGATGCGGTGCGCATTTAAATTAACGAGTCAACTGTGCAGTTATAGGAAAAGTACATCTTACCATAGTGTCACACTCAATATCTCGTCCATTTAGACTTCCAGACTGCCGATTCGATGTTAAATTTTTTTTTTAAATTTTGGGACCATCTGCATCGTTATTTTTATATATTCGCTATTTACTATTGCTGTAAATTCCTGTAAATTGTACTCCTTTACACGTCGTAAAGTAAACAAAATAAGCACGATTATAATGAAGTTCATAAATTCGAATTCATCACCTAAAATCTTCGCGTTTGTATCAATACCGTCGCAATGCAGTTAACGTTTATCCGAAATGTTTCGTGTGAAGGCCTTCAGCCTATCTGCATTCGATTAAGGGAAACTTGGTAGAAACATAACTATGTAATCAATGTATCTTCTTATTATTCTGTTAAATTGCTTGCTCAATTTCTATGGACACTGGTCAATGTAGACAACAGTGGTGAAGGGTAAATTTTGATAGTGAGCAGTATTGCTGACATCAAAAAAGCTTATTTAATTTCAGTGATTTAACCAACTCTAAATGTAAGCCGATGGGAAAAGATTGTATGAACCCTTCGCCACTGTAAACAGACATCAAAAGTCAAATATTCCGATCCAAACTACTAATATTGTGTCTGGCTTCTCAATTAACTTGTAGGTGTTTAAAAATATAAGTTGCCAGTTGACTTTTCTCCTTCTTTTTAGATATCTGAAAACAAATATTTTATATAGCCATTGTATACAGCTTTACCAGTATTTAGAAACAAAGGAAACATGAAAAATTGTTTATTTCCATACGAGTGAGATATTTATTTTGTATAATAAACAAACAATTCAACTTCCATCGAACGAATGGTGAAATATTTTCATATGAGCAGCAAGTACAATTATATTCACGAGTTTGTAACATGATATGTGATAGCTTCGTGCACAAGACAACTACATACCTTTATGGAATAAATGATGGCGTATGATTAAAATGTGTGACAGTGTGTATTAATATAATAAACTTAATTTTGATCTCAAATGAATAAAGGAGAATGCCGCGTAATGTCCCATACATTACACTGTGTACCATAAACTGAAGTAATTATCGACAAACCAAACATAGTTTAATTATAATAGGCAAAAAAAGATAATTTTTGAGTTCACACTTTTGATCTTTTGGCATTCTCAATGATGTAAAATTTATGAATCACGGATTACGATTTTATATTATTATATTTATTTAATGACTACAAATCATTAAAAGAACCAGTAATTTTATATTACTTTTATGATAAATGTTGAGCGCGCATTGCTTTTTCCTTTACCAGCGCGTTATTATGCAGCAGTATGTATTGAAATATTATCATGACCACGACCTAATGGCAGCAGCGCACAATAGCGTCCGGGGCCCTTGGCAAATTAATCTGATGGGCCCTCTCCTAGCGGCTATAAGAAAATTCTACCTATTTATTAGCATAAAGTTCTTATTTTACAATAAACTAGCTACCATGCCGTTTGTTTTAAAAAATCGATGTCCTGGGGGCCCTTATCGACTCGGGGCCCCATTGCATTCGTCATACCACCTTGTCACGCCACTGCCCTTAGGTTCGACCTCAACAGGAATAATACCTACGATGTGCTCTACCTTGAAATGTAAACCCTTAAAATATGTTTCTCATGTAAAACAACACATTAGAATACGTTATTATTTATTTCTAAGTTATGTTGTATGTGATTGTGGGTGTAGTGACTGTGATGGGTGCCTGCAAACAGGCGTGTATATAGCAACATAGCAACCTAGCACGGGCCCCCGGTTGGCCGTGTGGTTACTTACAAGCTGTGCTTTTATGTTGAAATATTAATAAATCTAAATGTAGCCAATATTGTTTTTTTCTAACCACGTTTTGAAATTACCAAAATCAATATTTGCTCTCATTTACCTCTCCCCTGTACCTATTATTTTATTTGCTACTTGTGTATGTATAAAGTTCTTACTAAAATTAAATTTATTTATTACACAATAACGTTACTGAATGTGCTAGTAAAAAACTGCCTGAACGTAACACGAGGAATTATAACCGGAAAATACCACGGTCACTCGCTAGATAGGTATTAGCATCAGCTCGGCGGTGGTCTCGCGTACGCTTGCGTCTGTTGTCTCCGCGCAATAAACAAGAGATTGGAAATGTCGAACGTAAGGGGAATCAGACTTACAAGATAAACTTTACGACAGTGTGCCGTACGCAATCAAAGAACATACATAAATATTCAGACCTTACTCATGACACACGAGATTCCTCATCAATAACGTGTGATGTCATAACGCGCTTAAAACATAAACGTGGGTTCGAAACTCGCCCTTCCACCAAAAGTATAGAATATGCGTCATTGAAAAACGATATGAGCGCTGCGTTGTGTTTTTAGTCATAGTAAACGAGGCCCCAGTAGGTCGCGCTTTGATTCATTTAAAACTTACTTTAAAATAAGGAAAAACTACAACAATCATAATTTTAGATAGGGTACTGTGGCCGTGAGTGGCCGAGTGCAGTGCCGTAAGCACCGTCAGCGTGACTCACGCTAGATCGCAGGAGAATGACTTCGCGTTTTTCCACTTTCATTCTAGTTACCATTCATATACATTTAAATACATAACTATATCCTGCCAACAAGAAGAACGCTTAGTCTCTCGTAACACTAAAAACAAAAATATCAACTTAGTTACGTTCCTACACAAGTAAAGTAAAAAAAAATCGCCTCAAATTTAAAATATTAGACATAAACCTACTCAGTCAGCTACGTTTTTATTTTTATATACAAAACGTCCAACCTACCAGAAATAATTAAAAGGTGATAAAATATTAAATAAACCAACGTTCAGATCATTTTTTACAGTTTTAGACCTTATTACAAGGGAGGAGAGTTCATTTTCGTAGTCCCGATGATCTAGCAGCCATTGTCAGTTAGTCTTTTGTTGTCATTGCTGCTTTCTTACAACGAGTAACCATTGTTTCGTTCAGTGCAAAATGTCGCCCCACAAGTGCCTAATCTAAGGAATTAACACTAGCAAATTATTTGAATTCTGTGCCGCACGTGTCTAACAAGCTATACACTAACATTTTTACTTTTGATTTAATTAATCAATTGATGGAAAAGTACCGTCCTCACATGTGCAGGGAAATTAATATTTCATAGTTATCAGTTATCATGAATTATAACACTTGGTACCTAGATAAAAAGATCTTTATTTAATACTGTTAATATTCATACACGCAAAACAAACATCAATTTGATAAAAAATTGTTATTAAGAAGGAAAAAAGTTTAAAACACAATAGGAAAAAGTTGTTAAAATAAGTCAATACAAACTAATGTTGACTACTTAATGTTTGTTGTAAAATAATTTCTATTGTCTAAAGGGCTCTAAGAATATTCCTTTTACATTTTAATTAAAATTTAATATTAATGTTACAAAACCGGGTATGGCAAAAAATTTAATAGATGTTCAAAGTTTTAACTTTCTGAACTACTAACTACAATCCAGTTGTAAGTACTCGTAAAAAAACTAAATAAAATCTCAACATTAGCATTTAGTACATATTTGTTGGTGATAGAATCCATAATGTAATATATTAGTAGAGTTTATTCCAAATCCTGACAGTATCGATTATATTTTAAAATTATTTTGTACAATTTAAATATTGTTACAATACTTCAAACCCAAGCCAGCCAAGGGGGCTTAGTGTGAGTTTTGATAGTTTATTTAAACACGATCGAGCTATCACGCCGTACATTGCCAACCTCGTACAGTACAAAGTTGCATTTGAATAAAAAAACGAGCAATGAACACCATCACTTGTAGTTCTCGCCGTACTCGCTAGGGGCGCTGCTAGTCGATGTATGTAACTTGAAATCGAGTTGTATTTCAGGCATTTCTCAATTTCATTTGCAGTTCAAAGCGTCTGTTCGTCCTAACTCCCTTGATGATTGTCCGACTCTCCTTCCTCTTGACATCTCTCCTGTCCGTGAAGGACTGCTCCCTCATAACTATCTGCTTGGCCATCTCCTTTCTAACACCAGTGGCTCCCGATGTCGAAGGCAATACTAAACTTGTGTTCTGTCTTAAACCATTAAGTCGTTTTTCCTTTGGCTTGTTCTCTGTCTTTTTGGTAGTAGTGCTGAAAGGATTGACGCCAATGTTGAGTTTGAAACCGAACCTTGTGTACCCGGGGTTTAGAGATTCCAGTGTGGGAAGTTTCGACTTGGACGGCGTGACCAGCTTCGGGGCCGGCTCCGTTGTGGGCGGCGCTGCTGCCAGCGGAGTACCACCTTAACACAAATATTTTCGTGACAGGTAATTATAGTTAAAAAAAATAGATATAAAATTGCAAAATTTTCTCCACGAGTAGGATTCGAACCCACGACTTGGTCATTAGAAAAGTAACTTAGACAAGTGGTTTGTGTTCGCGAACACGTCAATATATCGCAATAATAGTATGTTTGGAGATAAGATAACAGCCGACCGTTGGGATATCTTTAACCCCGGGCTGTACGTATCAGCGCTCTATCGACTGCATATCGTGGTCATATATCTTAATGTGCCATTAGGTTTAGGACCGGAGGCAGATTAAATATGACGAAAAGATAAAAAAATATGTTTGGTACATGTTGGACACGTGTTTATTAATGAACAATGTTGATTATATTGAGTAGAAAGCGCCTGCTTAATGCAGTTTCCGTAGGATGTTGCCAGTAGTATAAAAGTTCTTATAGAGCGGTAGAGCGTCG
>DWQK01002836.1:0-12453 GCA_018231225.1 Noctuana stator | reverse complement strand
TAGTGTTTTATAAATTCTATAGTTTTATTCAAATAGGCTATCCTCTTAGTCTTCAAGCTAATGGGCTTCAGTGACCACTAAACACCAAGTGATGTGCTCATTCCCTACCTTTTTTATAGTAAAAAATGTACTTATGTGGTAGGTTTGCCTTATATACTTTACCAGCAACATTGTCTTTCTTGGAGCGAATCTTAATTTGAGCCTTGGTGACATTCTGCAGAACCACCTGGTTGAAGTCTCCGGTCGTGAATTTAGCCTCAGCTAGAGAGAAGGCAGCTTCCTTCATCACCTCTCCCATGAGAGTTTTAGTCTGACAAATTAAAGAGTTTAGGTTAAATCACTATTCACTTTTTTTAATTATCTAGTGTAATAAAATAAGTGGGCTTAAACAAGAAAAAATTTACACAAATATGTAAACAAAAGATTAATAAGATTTGATTCCAAAAGCAATAAATCCATTCCATATAATAAATAAAAATAAAAATGAAGAATAAAATGTAGAAAGTGAAACTGAAGAATCCACTGTTTAGTTTTAAAGTTCAAATAATACCTTTTAGTTTTCATTGAAATTGTCTTTTTATTAATAAGATAACTTAATTTTTTTTTCTTTTAATTAATTTTATATTTAAAACTACTTTTTTTACTGCAGAAATGGCAAGTAAAGACTGTTCTTTAAAATGAATTATTAATATGAAAGAAGTGACCTTACCTCAATAATTTTGCTCAGGATCATACGGAATCTCACTTGCAAAGCATCAGCCTTTTTCTTGAGGAGACCATGACCTTTAACTGCTCCAGCCAGACGGCCTTTTATTAACATTTGGGCACTGCAACCCAAATTTAATATCAATCAAGTTAAACATTACAACCCAATAAAACGCATTTATCATAAGCTGAACCAAATATAATGAATGTAGTAACTCACCCCCGGGAAGGGAAAATCGCTAATCTATCTTTTCCAGACATGGTTAGATATTGATTTAGTAAATTATTTGCGTTTTATCCCCTATTCAGGAGTTTTACTCCCAATCCCAATCACCTGATGACAGAAGACAAGTGGATGATAAAACATGCTCTATGGTTGGTCTTGTGATCTCTCTTACAGCAATACAAATACGTACACTACACTGACTGCACAGAGTATTAGAATTTTAATTTTACAGTTTTATCCAGCAAAGACAGGAAACAGTAAAAAGTGAAAAGTGCGACAAATGAAGCAGTAGTATTCATTTCACTTTGTTGTTAATAATAAAGTTTTATGTGAACTTATATTTAATTGTGCCAACACTTGACAGATATAAACATTGAAATTATGTATTTAATTAAAAATATTAAAATATGTATGTAAATCTTACGTGTAAATTGTGTCTTTGTTAGCTGTGTCGGTGTCAATGTCTATAATTTGACATTCATGTCAATTAGTTTGTCAATATCGTTGTCAAATGATTTGTACCTACAGTATAGTTGTCGTGGCGTGAATTTCGTCAAAAAATAAATATAATGTAAAATAATAAACTCTGTTTACATGCCAACATAATTATATATTTTAAACAATACTAAAGTCGCCGAGTTTTTAAAAAATGTCTTGTTATTTATTCACGCACTATGAACACTGACAAGTTGAATTTGTGCAGAATATGTTTAGGTGGTGGTGCAAAATTTCCCCTATTTGATAAAGACTGCAATATTCTTTCTAAATTATCTTTGTGTTTAAAGGAGAAGGTAAGAAAGTAATCATTACGCTAAGACTACTAGAAATACTTGAAGTACACAGCTAATGTTCCTAAAGTACAGTGCAATTAAGCTTAATCAGAAAATAATTCCCTTGGTTATTTTCTTCATTTATTTTTAATACAAAGAACAAACGTCCAAATTAGAAATCAAGTGAGTTTAGAGCTAAATACACCACACATTAAAGATGTAGAAGTTCCTCATAAGTTTTAAAGAATGTTAATTCATAAAAATGAGAAACAAGCATTAGATAGATATCTTAAAACCAAAATTACTTATAGATTAAAAGCAAAAAAGGAGATAATTCATTGTTCATGATTTTTATTTATTATTATTCTCAGTTTATAAGTGCTCAATTGTATGTAATTATCTTGATTTTTGCAGATTGAAGACATAGATGGCTATCCTAGAAACATTTGTAAAGAGTGCAATAATAATATAGATATTGTTTACAATTTCATAAATAAATATAAAGAAACATGCACTATCCTTGAAAGTGAATTACTAATTGTCAAAGACGAAAATTATTTTAGTGACCATGGACAATCAGAAGTTGAAATTGATGTGGAAAATATTAAACATGAACCACAAAGCGATGACAGTTATGTTAATGATTCCGACAAACAAGAAGAATCGCTGCCATTGATCCAGTTGAAATTAAAAACAAACATCGAGAAAGAACATTCAAAGAAAAGAAAGAGTCCAAAAAAGTTAAAAATAGAGGCAAAAAGTACCAAAAATGATATTGATAAAATTGCCTCTTCTATAATAGAAGGTGATTTTGCTTGGATCGGAGATGTATGGTGGTAATATTGCTTCTTATCTTTATTTTAAACTACCTGTGCCATGCGGTTTCAGCTGCGTTAAGAATAGTAAGGTAATGCTTGATTGCCTATAACCTATGTGGCTATCATATACAAAAAAAAATTTTCAAATCAGTCCAGTAGATCCTGAAATTAGCACATTCAAGAAAAACAAACTCTTCAGCTTTATATTATTAGTATAGATGTATTTACCCATAACCTAGTAGATAGAAAGCAGACAATTTTTTTACCATCCCTACTGACTTTTCTATTGGTCAATTATTTGTTGTTATATGCTGGATAAGATAACAATTCAGTTATAGGCTATGAAGCGTTATGTTGCAATTCTTAACGCGGGTAAAACAGGGCACAGCTAGTTTTCAAAAAGTTAAAAATTTTAATTATTTCATAAATACCTTTTTTTACAGTATAAAATCAACAAAAGCAAGATCAGAACCGAAGAAAAAGCTGAGCACAGTGCCAAAACAAAATAGTAAAAAAAAAGAACTAAAAAAATGTATCAAAGTCAATGAACCTAAGGTACCTAAGCCGTCACCGCCAAGACTGTGTGATCTATGTGGAGAAATTTTCAAAGATCAAGATAAATTGAATTTACACAAGAGGAAAGTTCATTTTAAAACCCCCATTAAATGTACCAAATGTCCTAGGCTTTTAGTTTCACAGTACTATTTAAACAGGCACATGAAAAGGAGACATGATGACAATGGGAAAAATTTAATTTGTTCAAAATGTGGGGCAAGGTTCGCCTTTAAAGGTGAACTGACTACTCACAACAGGAATGTACATGACAAACATTTGAAACCTAAAAGATTGTATGCATGCAAAATATGCTGCAAGACTTATAAGTGTGCTAAATCAGTTATTGTACATGAAAGATCAGTTCACACAGGTGAGAAATTATGCTATGAAATGAAATTCCTTTTATAATAGTATAATAGTATAATGTACTAACAATTGATAGCATAGCTTCACAATATTAAAAAAATAACTATAGTCATATTAATCATTGAATTAAGATTTTAATTTCATTTGAAACAACAAAAAGTCTGTTGACTAGAGTTTTAATGTAGATTTATTAGTCTGAACTTTCAATAATACACAGAGGTGTTACTTTTTGACTGCTCCTTGTAAGCTCATGTCACCAAATTTTCTGTAACTTTTAGGACATAGGCCAGCTGTATGTGATATATGTGGAACCAGCTTTTACCACGAGGACTATCTCAAGGAACACAGAAGGCTTCACACAGGGGAGACACCATTTAAATGTCCAATTTGTGGCAGGGGCTATGCACAAAGATGTAACATGAAAAGTCATTTACGCATTCACAGAATATCAGATGTAGATGCAATTACATTGAGTAAGTTAAGACCTAACTACTTGAAGTTGCTAAAAATGTGATATGTTCTTTGTGATTATAAACGGCTGTCCATAAAACTCAATAGAAACCTTTCGAGATGTGCAATAAGTGGGAATGACCTAAAGAACAAGGTTTTAACAAAAATAAGTTTTATTTATGATTTTATTTTACTATGTGTTTAAAAAATTCAAACTAAGTTGATTAGTTGAAATAATATTATTTTCTTTATTGCAATAATTGTAGATATAGATCCAAATAATTTAATGATTGAATCCTTATGCAAATGTTATATTTACACTATCAAAGTATAAAATTTCTTAAAAGAATTCTTCAAAATATGATCTACAAATTTAGTGTGATTAGAAACTGGGTAACATAACCTAAGCATATCTGTTTTTACTTTTTAGTGTTATTCATTAAATAAGTTCAATACACTGTCAAGACTATACTCATAATATTAATACATAATTGGGTATAAATACTTGATGACTAATTTCTTTGACAATGAACTGTGAAAAAACCTGTTTCTTACTTATCTCAAAAAATATGTATAATTTCCACCCAAGGTGAAGGAATATTTTTTGTTAAGTAAATTGGAAGATTCTTAATTTTAGTCAAAATTATATTATTATGTTCAATGTTGGTTTTTTACGTTGATTCCTTTTTAATTTAATACGTACATAATGTATGTAAGTGATAAAAATTAACAATGTTATATACATTTGTTTATTTGATGTTTTCGGTGTCTTAAAGGACTTACATATAGCTCGTTATTTCTTTGTCATATGAAAAAAGATTTGTTTACAAATATGTATATATGAAAAAATATGAAACACTTTAGTTTCAATATTTACTGTTAACAAAGTATAAATTTTAAAGATGTAAATAATAAATTTATAATTATCAAATTGTGTTTTTTTTTTTAACTCACTGTTTTCATTGTAGGAAATTGATTAAAAGTAATAATATATCCGTGATAATACAAATAATATAGTAATAGATCATAGAACGAGCCATGAGCTGTTATGGCATTTAGAATTGCATAATAGAATTGGCATAATAGAATTTTTATAATGTATGGCACTTGCATAACAGTGTGTACCTACCTAAATACATAATTATAAATTAAATCCTTAAAAGGTTCCTCATATTAATATTATAACTTAAATATGTACAAAATAATAATACAAACAGTTGTTTTACATTTAAAAAATACTGATAGAATCAAGTACCTACACTTTATCATTATATAATTATTGTGCTAAGTATCATTTTAAACTTGTCATAGCTTCATCACTAAACAGTTTTTTTCTAAAGCTAAGTTTTATAAATAGAATTTATTTTATATAATACTATATTTATTGAGTATTTTTTTGCTCCTAATGCCAGCTGGCCATGATTAGAACTGAGAAAGATAAGCTTTAAACACCAGTCTTTTAAGCAAAGTTATTCTACATTTGAAACCGGGCATTACCATTCCTGTTCCGCTCCAACAACCTGAAAGAAACCAAAAATACAGCTTTATAAGTAGAAACTTAACTCACATGTAATATGTTGTCATTTAAAGGCGACAGGCTTTCTTCACTTACGCCCCGTGGTCCCTGTGTCTGGTCTGTGGTATGTAATAAAACTAAAGAATTGTATATGTTGAAACTTACTCTTTTAACGACGATGATATATCTCTAAAACATTTGAGTTTCTCCTCTTCAATGCTAGTGAGATAATTGACTTTGTTCATTTCAATTTCCTTTAACCTCAATTCATCTCCTTTCAATTTCAATTCTAATGCCTTCAATCTTAGTTCCTCACTTTTTTGCTGTGCTCTCTCCTTTTCTAACTCTAGCTTTGTCCTTGTTTTGAACTCTTCAAATGATTCTTTGCTTCTCCCTAAAATTGATGTAGCAACATTATTATTAAAAAAAAATTGTATTAACAAGCACTTGGTCTATTAAACACAATACAGTAAATATTTTATCAACCAGATGAACTGTCAATGTTTTACTACCTACCAAAATAAGTTGCTATATTTCGCTCATTTGTTACTTAAATGCAATAAAATCCATCTACAATAATAATATAAAGCCGGATTTGTAAAATTATTTTTGTGTATGATAGCTACATTTGTGAGGAAGGCTACCAAGCAATATGTTACAATTCTTAACGCGAGTGAAATCGCGGGGCACAGCTAGTCATCAATAATGTTCTTGCCGGGCATACAACCTCAATGTTACCCACATTCAACAAACCTGTTGAACTGAAGTCTATAAATTCATGTTCCACTCTACCTTCATATTTCATTTTCTTATCGGCATTTATTGATTCTTCAAATGTGTCTGATTTGTCTTCTTCTGAAAAAATTGTTACCAAAGATTAATTTTTTAAAAAAGGACAGATTTTATTTCAAATTAAAAATTTTGTCTCAAGATAAATAGCGAGCTTGAGATCTTACAATACATACCTATAACACTACGAGATCTTTTGTATTTCTTTTTTTTTCTTGCAAAGTGTCTCAATGCCTTGTCATCCTCATCCTCTTCAACTTCAAAGTCGACTTCTGCTTTTTCATCAATAAGCTCTTCACCTAGGTAGTCCACTGATATATCTGTTGCGTTGTCCGGAGGCTCTACTTTACCTGTCTAAATAATATATATTTGTTATAGAAACAAAGTAATCACTGATCATGCTGAACACCTGTTTTAAACAATTTTTAGATAACATAAGGAACTTTTCAATTCATACCCGGTGTGACTCACAATTAAGACAAGATATCTATGAAGCTGTTTAGGCTACAGCAGGTGCTGAAGAAATAAACGGGGTAACTAAACTCTTAAGACATTACTGTCATAGTGCAGTAAGGTAAATATATCGATGATTACCATTTCAATACTGCATAATATATTAGTAGCATTATCAGTCAACGGGTATCCAATAATCTTCAGCAGTCTCAGTTCAAGTGTTGTCAAAATTGGAGTCTGTGGATTGAATTCATAACTTTTCTTCTTGAACAGAATATCTGCTTTCTTCTTAGTTTTGTTCTTCCAATCTGCCCACATCTGTAATAGATGATAATGCAATTTGATTACAATAAAGTTTAATATATAGGTACCATTCATTTATATACTCAAATAAATATCTGGTTTGTTCATTGCTCTTAACAAATAGAGAGTTGATGATAGTCCCATAATGATTATAATATATATTATACCTATTAAATAAATTCTAATTATTTAAAATTATTTAATATTTGGATTTATTTATAGTTAGAGCAAATCAGTGCTGCATCAAGTTTTGTCAGGATGCCTTGTATTGAGTTTAAAAAAAATAAAACTCATTAAGCTCTTTCATTATGAGAGTGCTCAGAGGAATACAGTGTATAAGAATGTAACTTAAGTCAACTAGCAACTCTTCGTTTAAGGTATCTTTAGCCCTTTATAATAAATACTACCTGTGATTCCTAGCAATATAATAATGGGAACTTTAAGTACCTACTTACTTTGCACCACTTATAAGCATTCTTGCAGACTCCACCCTCAACAGAGTTTAGTTGCACGGCCATTCGCTTCCAGAAGTTCTGTCTAGTGATGTTGGCATAATTAACATTACCATTCTCCAGGACCCCTTCCTCGCTTAGCAGATCTAAAAGTAGCGTCATCTGAGGTTGTATGACTCTGGTCATTTCCTAGCGATTTCGACCAGTCTCTGCTTTTTAAGAAATAATTACATTTATATGCTAAGACTGATATAAAATTTGGAATGAGATAGATTCATCTAGAGTAATTATTTCTATTTGTTTTCATTTTTATCAAAATAACGCCATCTGATCTAATCAGTAGATTTGTTTTGACACTGACACACTGTTGACATTTCTTTCTTGTCATATTTTTGTTAAATTTATTTTGTTAAACTTGGTGTCAATGTCTGTCAGTCATAACTTTTTTTTATTATCATTTGTTGGTCTTGAATAAAATCTTTTCACACCATTTTCGAAGTTATTCAAAATTCAAAATTGACTTGTTTGAGTTGATAATGTAGATGATAGTTAAGAAAATTCTTCTTAATGTGGGTGTACTCATTACAGTCATGGCTATAGACAGTCTATATCTGTTCCTGGATTCAGACTTTTATTATAAACTACCTACCTAACATTTACATAATACATTTTCTTGAACTTCTTGAAGTTCAAGAAGTTAATACCTATTCACACGGCAGTCACGTTTTCTTTAATGATGGCAGTTAATCTCATCTTGTATTAAAAATACTTGACGCGACGCCGCGACGAAAAGATAAAATTTGGTTTCAGAATGCAACGCCCCAAAGTTCCTAAATGTTAAATGTCCAACCAAAGTCAAAGTCAAAAGTAACGTAATCACTTACCCGAGGGGTCTCAATATTACCATAGATAATACGGTATTACTAACTATCCTATCATCTAAGACAAAATAATAAGTAGGAACCCATAATGAAATTTTGTAGTAGGTAGGCACCTTAGACCCGTTTACGCCGTGTGTCGTAGACCCTAGTGTAAAATTAAAAAATTAAAGCCTGGTAGAACCAGCCAAGGTAGGTATAATTATAAACAAATTGATAATAAATATGCAGACACCATGGACGATATTAACAGCAAAAACGTTTTATTTAACTGCTGGTTCTTCTACGTTAATAATATTTTTTATTGTCAATTAGCCTCTCGTCGTTATGAGCATTCCGTTAAGAATCAGCAGGTGGAATCACTGCTTTACCAGTTACCGCCTTGGGAGATGGTTGGTGGTGGGTTTCCATGCATTGCAATGCAAGCAAGAAAACATCAAATCAAATCCAGTGCAAAGACCGCCGCGCATTCCGACGCACGCAAGCGCGTTGCGTACAAAATCTTCTACAAGTTCGCGCCAAAATAAAACTTGTTTTATAGAAGAATGAAAAAATTAAAAATATCTATTGGGAATTTATAAACTGTGTGCGAATATTTTTAAAAGTTTAAAAGCAAAAGTTGAATAGTGTTTGTCGATCCATGTTTAAGCTATTGAAGAAACTTATGTGAGGTAAGTGTAAATTAATTATTTAAAAGAAAGTTATGTAAACAACATTTCCATTAAGTACTTGAATAAATATTTGTTTAATTTACCAAAATTATTTATTATTTTAAAATACAATAGGAGAGAACACGAGAGCGTGCGAAAAGCGAGCTCTTATTTATTTTTTTAAACATGCTTTTATTGTAAAATATTAAGACATGCATACCACACTTAAATTATAAGTTAAATTGTAATTCATAAAAATACATAAACTATCTAAAAAATACCTATATAAAATAGATATAACCTTCATATCTATTTTACTTACAAACGATTTCATTTCAATTTTCTTTATAAGGTCATGTAACTAAAAAACTTAAGTAGGTACCTATTTAGTTTACAACCGCTTTTAACTCCATATTTTAAAATACATATTAATTCTCTATTATTATTATTTAATTCTTTAAATTTTTAACATAAACACCTATATTATATTACCTAATACGGTAGTAGTTATGTACCTACAAGGAAATAATAAAGGAATTAAAAGAAAAATAACTGCATTACAAAAATAAAAATATATTATTAGAGGCACCCGACGTATCTACATCAACGATATAAAAATGTATAAAGTTATTAACTTTAGTTCATTACCCCCTATAAAGTTATTAATTTAAGAGCACCGGTTTTATTTTATAATTGCGTTCCCGGCGGTAATACACCTGGTATCCACGGGATCGTTCAGGTTTCCGGGCTCAAAGTACCTAGTACCCACCTATCTATAAGCTTATGTTAGATATTATACTTATAACTGATATAACTTTCTGAGATTGAAATATCTTCCTCATAACTCATAACCCGCCGATCGCAAGTCTTGTAGCAAGTAGGTGTGGTAGTGGTAGTAGGTTGCGTTTGGGTTGGGGAGATACCGGACACAATATAGCAACATACATAATATACGTGGAGGACGTATGATTTCATAGGACTTCTCCCCATTTGTGATTGGACGTGGTAAAAAATATTTGCGCCGCAAATCACTCAACACCAGATGGCCTGCAAGTCCGTTTGAACTTTCTTTCCTATATAAAAAGTTACGAAGATTATGTAAATGTAAATTCAAAGTTAACATAGCTACATAGAATCAAAAGTAATAAGAATTTCTTCAGCTCTATAATACGTAATGTGCGCGCAAGTGTCCGTTCCGTTCCGGCAGAGAGGGTAATGGTTCATCGCTTGTTCAAGCGCGGAGACGAACAGGAAGCCGGCCAAACAAAGTAATGACCGCGTTTAGGCACGCTTTACGACAGGTGTACCTATTATATTTCAAAGGCATTCAAAACGTTTCAAGGTGCATTTGATATTAAAAAAAAAGTCTGTAAAGAAAATACATTATACCTACTGTTTTGTGCCCACTTCCAGGGGCGTTTTTAAGAGGGACGGGAGACAAGTTATAAAGCCATAACGACATGTCGTCTTACTTCTATAAAACAATGATTGGTTGCAGTTCGCTTATTCACTAGCTTTTCTAGGAGTGAGTTACCTAATAAATAAAATAAATATCTTGATAGATTAATTAAAATGAGCAAAGAAAGCGTCGATACATTCCATTGAATAGGTAAATATTGATTGATGACACTATGACGCAGAGGCTTAAATTTTGGACCTATATTTATACACTCCTTTATAACCCCCGAAGCAAAAATAGGATACACTAAGATTCCGTGACGTGGATGCAGTGGACACACACAAAGAAACATTAGATAATTACACAAATAAATGTTGGTACCTTGTTAATGTAATAATGTTAGTTGAGCTACCTCTTTTATAACCCCCGAGCAACAGAAATATTAAGTCACCTGCAAATAGGTGCATATTATTGCTTAATTTATAGAGGTTCTTATTATCTCAAGGTGTTTATAAATTTTGAATATACTCGTAAGTATTGACGTTCTCTACTTTAAACCTTACTAAACAAATGTAGGTACCAACCCACCTACTTATTATTCAGGTACATAAAATGGAGGAACAGGAAGTCAGTCAGTGTCAGTAAAATGATGTACCTACTTACTTAATGATCACGTTTGGGCTCGAGACGTTGTTCCGTGGGATGAATAATAGTGTACATTAAGTTACCACTTTGTAACAAATTCTTATACAGACTTGGAGACGGGAAATGTTTCTTAATGGTCAATCCTTGCGTCTGTTTAAGAACCTAACTTATTTTGGGAAATATTGCTAGGAATTTAGAGCTTGTGATTTCTACCACATTACTAGAAAATGAAAATAATTATTTTATATACACTAATCTGCCTGCTCACTTTTTACAATTTGTTTCCGCTTTTATTTAATTTCTTTGCTCCTAAGGCTTTCTGGAAGAAATTGCTACAAACTTGAGCAGTATTATGGCGTATGCAAAAACCTATGTATTGGTGTGCAGTAAAGAGTTATCTATCTACCTATCTATCGTGCTGTTGAAGAAAATAGGCTTCATTTCGGTACAGTAACATCGAATTTAGTAGTAGATTGTGGTTAAAGAAAGTTGCGCGGTTTAGTTAATAGCCTCTTACAAGTAAAAGTTAGGTATCTAAACCTAAACCCGAAATCGCCAAACGGTAGTTCACTTTCTGTTTCATTACAACTCCTTAGGTTACAAGAAATGTGAAAGTAAATAATTAGGATTTTGCTCCACATTACTCTAAATAAAATTCGTTGCGGTTTCATGTGGAGAGCAAACTCGAAATCTGTCACTTGGTCAAGAAATTGCTTTCACGCCGTAAAATTACACAGCTTAATGTACCCAAGTGTGTCTGTTTTTGATGATGTTAGAACCCAAACTCAAAATAAAGATGACACAACTTTCTTACACCTTCCTGACCGAAACTTCATGACTAGATGTGTAATGTTAAATTTAAGTTAGTTCCCATAATTTTAAAATTATCTTTGGACCGTTTAAAATTAAAAGTAGAGCAACTATGTCCAATGTAAGTACGTGTTGCATTAAAGCCTTACAAAATATCCGGCGACTTGTCCTTGCTTCATTGTACGGTACCGATCTTCGATTACCTTTACAATTGCCATCTTACATTGTGTTGCCAAACTGTAAGTAAAGCTCTACCTACTTCCAGAAATTAGCCAGAAACGTAATAAATATACACACGTATGTATACACAGAACCTAGTGTTAATTTTTTATTTTTATCGACAATTTTAGATGTAAAATTGTTTTCGTTTCTATGTTAGGCTGTTTATTGATGCAGCCTTGACTTGTACAAAATAAATTCTTTATTTCTTCTTTCTTTCTTTCTTTCAAAAGTATTATTGGTTAATCCTCTTATTTGATTTCTTTTATAGATCCAATTTCTCAGCGAAATTCTTTCCGAAATATATCACTCAGTAAAACTTGTTACAATTCTGGTTCTGATTGAGAAATGAGACCGTAATGATTTTAAATCTTATGTATGAACTAGCTATGCCACGCGGTTTCACCCGCGTTAAGAATAGTAGCGTAATGCTTGATAGCCTATAACCT
>DWQK01002835.1:0-12459 GCA_018231225.1 Noctuana stator | reverse complement strand
GGATGATTCTAAAATATCTGCATAAATACAATGACCCAAAGTTAACAACTGAACCGCGGTTCCCAGGCAGTGACATCTCTTGGCGGAGACCTCCCCTTTTCCTCCACAAAGGCAAGTTACATACTTTTATGGCAGATACAGTAAGTACCACGGAGTATTCACTGAAATTCTTAACAGCAAATCACAAGATGAATCAAACAAACAGTAAATCTACTTTCGCGTTTGAGGAAGTTACGAGTGTATGTCTTTACTCCCGTTAAACGTATCGGATGACAAACATAATGATAGCATATTTCGCTGTCAGAGATCGTCATAAATATCAATGTAATATATTACATTGCGTATAGCCCCGCTGGTAGTGTGGATCGCAAGCGATCTCACTGTTAAGCAACGTCGGGCGCGACCGGTACTCGGATGGGTCACCGCTAGTGACAAATTTCATGCGCGCTTCCGTGCTTTAGATGGCACGTTAAGCCGTCGGTCCCGATTGTTATAGACAGATAACAGTCGTTAAACCTATTCGGAGGCCTTTTGGGCGGTTTGACAACAGAGACACGGGTACACTAACCCGTATCTACATCAATCCGCATTGAATCAGCGTGGTGGAGTATACTCCAGGCCTTCCTGGATTGTAGGGAGAGAACCGTGCCCAGCAGTGGGACGTAAAGAGCATTGAAGGCAACCAATCATGATTGTCAGCTACAAAAACAATAATACCGCTGGCTATTATAATTGAATCTAAGTTGTTGAACTTCACACCTTCTCATCCAATCAGAACAATCAGAATGGTCCTTCTTATTTTAAAAGTTCATACAGATAAAAAAGAACTAATTGATCCTACCAGCTAATATTAAAAAAATTACGTCTGCGTTCAGAATTCGCTCGCTGTTCGTAAAGCTTCGTTCAGACGACAAAAAACGCCGAAACGCGCCGGTTTAATGCAGAAATAACCGCGCAGTGTATAAACTACGTCGCTTTGCACGTAAAGGTCATAATCATTTGCCTTTGATGGATTGTTTGCCGGTAATGCAAAGATTCTCTACTTACGCGTTTTTTGTAGTAGGCAGCTTGCACAGACGCTACTAGGTACACGGTGCGATTTTACGAATTTTACATTCGTGACGCAGACCACAAAATTCTAAAGCAGGTAGTATATACATACATATATACAATGATAGTTACGTAGCTTTTGGTATCACAAAATAATTTTAGCTATAGATAGCATAATGAATTTGATATTCATCATCAACAAAGTTACTTCTGAATTCGTATAGTACCTATATTTCTTTCGTTGCAAAAACTTTAATTTCTTATTGGTTCATTAAACATGTAATGTGCCATTTAACATTAATAACAATGGAGAAATAACACAATGAAGGAATATTTCAAAGTACTCGAATGTAATACAGAGAAATCAGTAGTCGTAAAAACGCTCGCATCAGTTGCATCTCTGCCCGTGAGTTGTCAGCCTACCCTAAAGATGATTGTTGCGTTGATAATAATATATAGTTAAATTAAAGAACATCGTAATTTCGTGCGCTCTCGCAAGATTGGATACACCGATACGGTTTTTACTGCAAACTGGCTTTTTATGTGATCTTAGCCTAGCTTTATATATTGAACAATATTGTTTTCTTTGTTCTCTAAGACTGGTTTATTTGGCTAATATTAAAGTATACTCGGAAGTATATCAGGAATTAAAAATATTTTTTTTATTCCGGGTAACATATAATTGATTCATTAATTCCCTAGCGATGGGTATGAGCGTATGAGGATTATTAGCACTACTAAGGGCCTCTCGGTTACGAGAAAAGTTTAGGCCAATGATGGTGGTTCAGTTTAACCACAAGGGTTCATAAAACTATCTATAACATTAATCTCATAAAACTACCATCGGCTGATATAACTTTTTACACAAAATGTATCTAAAATTACCTTTTATCTTTGACAATCTTACACTCAGTACCGGAAAATATATGCATTAAAGACGTTCACATATTCGACGTATAATTTGATTAATTGCAAAATAAGCTTGCGTTTAGGAATTCGCGTATAAAATGCAACGCTTCAGTTTTATTTTCAAAGCTTAATTAAGTGTCATAAACATGGAAACGAGATTGTTAAAGTCTGTATGAGAGCGATGCTAATCGGATAGTCCCTCGAAAATTAACTTGATGCGTAGTGTTGCCAGGTTCGTGTTTTATTTTGGACAAAATGTATTCATTTTTCCGTTAGTAACAACTAGTAATGTCTGTATATTGTCAACGAAGTATATAAAAAGTTTTTTTCTGTCTCATAAATGCACTAATGTTTAGATTTAAGAATAAAAATATGGACATTTTGTTGGCATTCTTTAATAAAAGAATGGATTTTTTGGGCCTTATAATAATAACATCCAAATAAATGTTCATCAAATAACTGCAAACAAAATGTGAATTATTTATTTCTTACAATCATGGATTTCTGCATATTACATATTTGTATAAATAAATATTGTTCATTGAAAATGATTTTTTTTACATCTGTCCTACTTTTCTGTTGCGTTAGTGTGGCAACACATTTCACCCTAACTTACGTTACCCCGCATCACGTCAGAGGGCGTGTCGTGTGCATCCGGTAGTCTTATCAGTTCCGGTGCCACTGTTTAATTACAAATAATATCTTTATTGATAAAACTCATTTTTTAATAGGATATTTTATCTTTAATACCCTTTGGGCGGCGACACTTTCCAATTTAGTCGAATTATAATGGCTTAATTGTCTTTCTTAAAGTAAGTACGTAATTATTTAAATAAACCGAATCATAAAATTTTATACTTAGTTAATAAATACGTCATTTATTTTACATACAACATGCACTCAAAAAATATAACTCTCAGTCTGGCGAAGTAGAGTAATGTAACATTAAATATCTACAGTATTAATGTTTCTCGAAGTAAGTAGTAGTTTTCGTGTAGTACTCACTACTTTCGTGTAGTTTTTCATTACATACAAAAATATTAAATTGCAAACGTTAACGCATGTCAATATCACAAATCATAATAGATATTAATAAAGAACTTAGGTTTCGCTTTATTCTGACACGGATGTGCTAAGATCTGAAATATTTCCATATCCATACATTAACAAACAAATGAAAAACAACCATAAAGCTAATTCCAAAAAGTTCAAAGTTCTTTAGATAAGGCTAGACAGATTTTTTACACGTCTTTTTCATTTAAAAATCGACTTGAGCGATCACAGAATGCGGTCTAAAATAGATTGTAAAATAGATACTTAACGCGTATTGTATTTTCATAATAAGTTACCTTAGATCTTATCGCGGACAACTACGGTAGGTATATTCAATTACAAATTATGAAATCAAATCAAAAATAGAACCTGATCTAAACCGAGATGAGTCAATAGGACTTCTTCTTTAACAGTAACTAATCCTAATTCTTTACTACTCTATCACCGCCATTAAGATTTGCTAACATATAAATAGAACAATAAGGTGCAGCTCAACACTTCAGTCTATCCGCAACTTCACTACAGCAATCAAAAACCACTTAATACCATAATAGGTATTTACCACTTGCGACAACAAAATGTGCCATAAAACATCTATACGCTCGCAAGCTTGGAACAAAAACACAAAAACCTATTGTTTTATTGTTAAACAAAAAATTCTCAGCGAGGCGAGAGGATCAAATTGCTCGAAACTGTGTTAAAGATGGTGATACAAGATTTGTGTGCATAATTGCGTTAGTTGTCGCACGATCGCGACACACTACATGTGATAAAATCGCGTAGTTCATTATCTATACACAATTATGAGTCTTAAACTGCGTAAATAGGTATCACAAAAAATAGGCATTGTACCTACTCACAAAGACTTCAAAAAAGGTTTCAGTTTTAGTCATATACGAGTAATAATATTGCCAAACAATTTATAGGTTAATACGTTTACTTCTCTATTAAAATGTTGAAATGATAACAAAAAACCAACAAGCTAGTAAAGACATGTCTTTTAAATTAAAACAAAGGCCTAAACAATCTATAATCTGTAAATTGGAGTTACTTTAAATATTGCTACTACAAAATAAAATAAAATTTGTAAAATGCAACAACATACCCACTTGTAAAGTAGTAGTTGTATTGCTACAAATAGGTCATGTCGCGCCATCTAGGGACCGATAGCGAAACTACAGTCTTGTATGATGTTACCGATTTATGAGCAGCAAACAAGCATGCAGAGGCCCTAGTGTTTGTTTTTGTGGTTTATAATAAACGCATTTCGACTTTAAGTTTCTCCATACATTGACTAGCAGCGTTCCTAGCGACTACGGGGAGAACTAAAAGTGGACTGTGTTCATTGCTCCTTTTCTTATTGAAATGTAACTTTCTACGGTACGGGGTTGGCAAGTTAAATAAGGTTGATTTTTATTACTTTCCATCATCAATGCAAAATACAAAGCGAAATGTTTACAAGTGATTATCATTTTGTTTACAAACCTAAGTAGGTATAATAAAAGATATAAAACGCTGGCAGAAATAAAAGATAATGGGGAAAATGGAAATACAACCGTTTTTATTACTCGATGGGGGGCAAAATGATAACGAGGCGAGGAGAACTACAGTTGTCTAGACTCTTCTTATTTATATGATTCTATGCGTTTCGTTCTACCCATTAATAGACGGGGTTGTTTAAACTTTCACAATAAAACCACGATTACTTGTAACAAGCAATCGTTGTTTTTGTGTGGTTAAAATCCTACTAATACTATAAACGCGAAAGTTTGTAGGGATGGATGGATGGATGTTTGTTACTCTTTCACGTAAAAACTACTGAATGGATTTTAATGAAACAGCGTAGTGGATTATGTCTGAACCTTTCTCATATTTAAGAGGTCACCCGTTCCCAGTGAACTTAGAACAAAAATGAGTTGATAGAGCATGATACATGCTCAAATAAATGCACGACTTGACAGACAGAACAGAATATATTGGATATCATATTTTTAATGTCACTTTTGATATACTGTAGGTATTCTTGCAAATAAAGAATTAAAGAAAAATGTTTGTGTAAAAATGCTAAAATGAATTGCTGCCATCCATCAAAGCCTGCAGAATCTTACAAAGTCAAGGTAAATTGAAACTGGATCTAAGTCAGAATTGAAATGTGTTAATTAACCTGATAAGAACCAGTTCACACTAGGAGTGTTTAATACTATAACGCTGTAAAAATCACTGTTGTAATTTCGGGTGATATTTTTAATTCTCGTAGTGCAAACGGTTTAACTCACGTGTGTTATTCGGGAATGCCTGACTACTTTCAGACCATTACGAGGTATTTCCTCATGAGCTCCCGTCTACCGTCAAGTCGGTAAATATTAATGATTTTTTCGGGTAATATTAAATAAAAAATTATTGTATTGTAGTGTAAAAATTACTACTCGAGAATCTAAATAATTCATTAAACATCACAATTACTGAAGAAACATTAGAATTACTGTTTATCACTGAAGCCGAATCCTAAAAAAATAAGTGGCCGGGAATATATTATGCTACCCCAGAATATTGTGTAGCCACCCCAGCATTTTCGTGTATTTTAGTGTACCTACTCGGAGACCAGGCTGGAAAATATCCTAAGATATTTATTTATTTATTCCAGGAAAACTTACAGCTAATTATAATTATAGGTACAATTTACGAGTTTACAATAAAGCCAATTAAAAGCTTTCACCATATACAAATATTCGTAAGTACCTATAATTTTTTTTATGATATGAAGTAGCAGACGCGCATGTAGGCCACCTGGTGTTAAGTGGTCGCTGCCGCCCATGGACATCTACATCCAACCTCAAGCAGGCTCGTGTCCTGTCTGAAGTCGCATGTAGTTGCGCTGTTACCCTGGAGGCTATCGCCTCATGTAAGTATAACTTATATATTCTTATTTATTCCAATATTCTTTCCAAAAATATTTATACCGTCAGTGTGCACTAATCATAAGCAAGCTCACCACTTCGCCGGAGGTAGAACTTCATTTGCAAACTACGCCCTGATCCGCCCTTTAATGAGTTACACCATTAATATCTATTGGAAAGTGCTCTCACAAGTAAAGCGTACGTTCTATATTATGGTACTATACACAAGCATGATGAATTATTTATGGACTGAATTAGGTTTTAATAATTGTGTTTTATGCCGTTTTGCTTGCTTTTATTATTAAGTAAGAGAGAGAGAGGTGAATATTCGTTTTTAATGTACCTACTCGTATTGCTTACGCAAAGCAACTCTATTGTACTCGTACTAATATTATAACAGCGAAAGTTTGTATGGATGGATGGGTGGATGGATGTTTGTTACTATTTCACGTAAAAACTACTGAATTGATTATAATGAAACTTTACAATAATATAGCGTATACATCAGAATAACACATAGGCTAAAGATATTGTGTGAATTGCTCGAAATACTAATCCTGCGCAGAAGAAGTCGCGTTCACCAGCTAGTTCTTTCATAAATTATTAGCAAATGCCTAGCCTTTATTAGCACTATCCTTTAAGTTGAATTCAATTAATCTATAAAAACATTTTCTTCTATAACAAAGTACTCGTATGTATTCCGTTAGAAAATAAAACATTTTTTAACATACTCGTAATGTTGAAGGCCCATTCAACCCTTATTCGTTCACGGCATTGTCGTATTTGTCATCATTTAGTTAAGCGTGATCTACACCCTCGCATGCGGCTTCCTTAGAACAATACAGCCACAGAATAAATAATATTAAATAACAAATACTGTTAACAAGTGTAACACGCACATAATGAATCGCACGCAATCGGTGATAGGGCGGTTAGCATACCCCATAATATAGTTTTGCACTTTCTTAAACAATAAAGTTTCCTTGCTAATTTATTCGAATGAGTTTAGGTAAATAGTTAGTTAAGTTATTATTATGTAGTCATATGATTTAACTAATCTTACTAAATTTTATAATTAAAATTTTAAATGACCCTTCTGGTCAAAGGTCACCTAGAAATACTGCTTAATTTAAAAATATTGGGAGGACAAAAATTTGTACACTTACTTAATATATATTTTATAACTAAACGTTATACTAAAAAATACATCGTGACAATAATAGAAGAAGAAAAAATTAATAAAATTTACATAATTATGGTCTAGAATCTAGCTTATAATTTGTTTCATATAATAATATTAGATAGATTACATATTTGACTTCACCACCCAATAACTTCCTGAATAGAAGCATATCGGAATCACAAACGGTCAAAATTATCTGACCATTTCCAACGGCCGCTGTTTTTTGTAACAAATTGTTTATATCGTCGTTATGTCGTAAAGGCGAACGAACGAAGGGGTGGAACAGTAGCTATCCGAATTATCGCATCCCTCAATATTCTTAGCATAATTTTCCTTCTGGATGGTATTATGCAACATTTTAAAAGAATTGGACATTTAATTTAAAAAAGTTTTTTCTTGTTTTTATTTTTTATTTTCTTACCTATGCAGGTATCTTTCCATTTATTCCCTAAAGCTAATTCCCTTTGTTTATTGGTTATGCGGAAGTGATCTTACTTAACGATACGACAGCGACGCGAATTGATACGACTTATTATAGTTATCATTGTGCGAAAGCCGCACTAGGTGCTTCAAAGTAGACTGAGGCTATATTTCTGAGAAAGTGGTAGATAAACACAATACTGCTAAAGTTAAAAGGAAAACCACCTACCTTAACATCCAAGTCGATCCGGGACGAGCAGCTGGGAATGTCTCACTTACTGCAGCATATAGGCACGGCCGATGATCCATTGATGATGGTCCTGGAATAATAGGGCGTCACTAACACAAAACCGGTAGCACAGATAACCAGCGGAGGTTACGAACGGACAGGAAGCACAGAACGTCTGTCCTTCACGGCGCGAACGCAACAACTGCGTCATTGATAGATTGAGTTTGAAGTGTGAACGTCAGTGGATTTATTTCCAACTACCCACTTAACATTTACAAAGATTGAACAATCTTAGTCAACAATTGTCTATACACAGCTATTTATTGCGAAGTTAATTTAATTTTATAAAATTATTTTTTAATTTTATTTATATTTTCTTTTATTTATATAATGATTTATTCCTTTTATCTCATTTAAAATAATGGCGCTTTTCTACATGACAATGTCATTGTCAAAAAGGGTTGACGTCCAAGTGCTGTCGGGATTCGTTTTTTGTCGCTGTGCTCATTAATCCAACGGACTCCATAAGGTGTTGCCAGTTAACGTGTTTATTACCCAACTTATGACGAATGAAAGGTGCCAATAGCTAGATGGCACCCCTTCCTAACTACTTTTGCACTTAACCATATATCCACTTTAAGTTTTCTTTCAGAATAATTTCCTTTTATGAAACAACATAATAGTGCTTAGTGCTTAAATATTATCTAAAAATGTTAATGTGGACTTTTATTAAAATGCATGTCCAAATTGAAATGTAACCAAGGCAATCTTTAACTTATTAACTTTCAAACTGTATGGCTGCTTATTTCAGAGCTGGAATCCTGACTGGAATGCCTGGGCCTTTTTATGGCCCACTGGACCCGGGTCTGTGATGATCATGATGTAAAGTATCAAATAAAGTAAAATTGGTTTTTCATGCAGACAACTAGAACAAAATTAATTTATTTTATGTTAATGTGTTTCAATAACAATAGAGACATGATGTCGTGTGTCTGCGCCACGCAACGGGTGTATTAGCATGCGGCGTGACGGACGCGCGGCTAATATAATAACATAGATGCGCGTGCGCACGCCGCTAGCCGCCCGGGAACGGATTTAAAACGGACGATTTGTAGATTTAATACACGAATTTATTGCCTAATCAATAGTATTTAATAAACTATCTTACACTAGCTTTTCTCATAGGCATAACAGTAAATTTCGATACACAGTGTTTCTAAGAAAAAAGATTATTGTTGCTAGTAAACATTGAAACCAAAATAAATGAGAAAACTAGATATTAAGCGATACAATTATTTATTAACAAACATAAATATATCAAAATCTTTTGAAAACTTAAATTTTAGTGGGTAAATGCATGAAATAAAGTAACAAAGCAAATTTCAATTACGATGTTAAGGAAGTGAATAAAGTTGATAATATACCTATTACATTGTAAGTTACGTAAGAATTTTCTTAATTTAGTAAACCTTTGATAAACGTACTAATTAGGTGTTACCAGGGTGATGCTCTGAAATTCCAATGGCTAATAAAATGTAAATGGTAGAGAATGCCCTTGAATTCTAAACAGTGTTGTTTTATTATGGCCAGTGTAGTTAAATTTTAATTGCTTTATATTAACGAAGTAGAAAGCTGAAGGGAAATATTACTTACAAAAATATTTACCTACTTGTATATTATAGTACATTATATAATGTACTCATAATGTACTCATTAGCGTTTAAAATGAATTATTTCATTGAAAATAAGACCGCCTATTGAAGGTATGTACATTGTATTTTCTTACTTTATTTGTATTTAAGTTTTTTATGTGGTGTGCAATAAAAAAGAGTTATTGTATTGTATTTTAGTTAAAGAAAAAAAATTAATATAAAACTTTGTACTTTTATTTATACGTAGAAACACCCAAAAATATATTTTAAATTAAGAATTATTGACTTCAAAGTCCGCCTCTGTATTAATCTACGACACAACTGTTCGGCTGGTGCTCGGTTTTTTCACGAATTCGCCCGACAATCGCCGGAGCGAAGGTGTCATGTCAATTCAACCCTTTCTAACATATGCCGCTAGCCACTAGCGTTTCCGATTGCGCCCTCAATAAAGCGGAAGTTACAGAACGGATCTCATCTCGTCTTGCAGTCATTTGATTTAAACTTTTTATATTTACTTATTTAGGATCAAAAATAAGGAAGTTATAACCATCTACATTTTCCCTCAGAGTTAACAAGATTTGTGAGTTTGTACATAATTTTACTCGCTTTTTAGACCTTTTTTGGCACTGTTATAAAGTTATCAAATATGCTAAACAATCTACATTTCATCTTAAAGTTTTACGCTACTGTTAAATTCATATTTAAAGTATAAATAAATAATGCCGCAGAGTTTTCTCGTCTATTTTATATCTAAACTATTAACTTATTTTAAAGATAATGGGAACAACTAACACATAAGGCATTTTGACCGCACATTACTACTTCAAACGGAGAATGGCACACTTCCACCGTCTGTTCTATTGTACCTTGACGTCTGGACGATCCGTCAAACGTCCTATCAAATGTTATAAAGATAAAGAAAGACCCGAAAGGTGTATTTCCGTGATGTCAATTGCGTGAAGCGACGCAATCTGCACCATTGTGTGCCCGGCTTTACTTTACACAATTGTGACAACACGTGCGTTTATTTTACAATTGTACGCACGAATTAGGGTTGCCAACCGTTACTATTTAATGGAAAATAATGAAAATACATTGCAACTCACTGAAATACTAACTAAAAAAATGTAGCTCAAAGAAATAATGAAAGGTTAGGTGAGGATTTTCCGGTACGTTAGAAGCTATTTCTTTTGGGACTTATTTTAATTAATTTTTTAGAGATTTTGTTGCTATCTCTATTTAATATAATATATAGCCTGAAAGTTAGTTCGATTTCGCCTATCAAAGCATACCTTTGAGGTTTAGAATCAAGCTAAACCCACATTATGCCGAGTGTTGGCAACCCTAACACGAATGCCCATTTAATTTACTATTATTTCTGCGGCTGTACGCTCGTTTTACAATTATTTGACGGCTGGTTATTTGCAGTTGCGTCCGCGACTGTACGTACAGCGTACTGCGGACAATTTGTTAATGACAAAAGCATAGCGTTCGGTTAAAGTTTAATGATCATTACTTAGAAAGGTGTTCTCAGAAAACATTAATGTGTCAAATACTCTACTCATTGAGCGGTATATTGTCGTCCTTGTATCGGTGTTTTAAAGTACCTAGATATGCACCTACCTACAAGATATTATCGTCGATGTATTTACTAAAACTTGTGAATACCCGCGTTTTCAAGCGTGTGGAGAAAATTACAGCCTAAATTAACCAAGTTTTAGACAAGTAATTTTATAGCATTTTAGTCAAATAAATTTTTGGCGTAACCTTTAAAGAATAAGATTTTTACAAAGAATACTATTGACTTTAATGTTTAAACTTGATTGACCAAATTGAGATACATAGTCACACATTAGCATTAAAACACAGTTCGTAATTTGTGATTTTACCTACACTTGATTTTAAAGGAGTGCCGAGAGTTTTTTTCCGCCGGCTTTTTTCTTCCGGCCTACCTTAGAAACAAGAGCGCCTAAAGCCGATGTACCGTATTATTTAGCGTTCATCCAGTGTATACGTGTACCTTATGATGAACAAAAATGTTTAATTATTTTAAAAGTACCAAAATTGAATGTTGAAAGCAAAACTCAAGTGGAAAATTTACGAAACGAAAAGCAAATTAAAACTCTGATCGACATTTCTGCGACACAATCCAGGCCAGATACATATGTCATACAGTAAAACGAGTGTTTCATAAAAAGCGAATGTAACATTCGAGTCGGAAATAACTTGCAAAGCAAAAACAACCTATTAATTAGCCGTAATGGCCGTATACTCGTTTCTTATTTGTTTTATTCTGTCGACCTGCTTCCGGTCTGTTTCAAAGGAAGGAAAAATAACAAGAAAAATATGGATACACGCGATATTCTTTTGAATGAAGATTCATTTTGAAATTCCATCTAACTCAAAATCAAATGTTTGTTACGTTATATTAATAACTAGCGACCCGCCCCGGTTCCGCATGGGTGCAATGCTCATACTAAATACACTACAGAAATAACTGTGTACGTTTATACATACTCGTGTAAACCTTTCTCTTCAATCACTCTATTAAAAAAACCGCATCAAAATCCGTTGCGATAAGTTAAAGATTTAAGCATACATAGGGATATAGGGACAGAGAAAGCGACTTTGTTTTATACTATGTAGATATATATACGAGTATGTGGATTGTAGATACATTAGTTCCATGCTAACACCAAAACGTAAACGTATATTAGATACCTACAATACGTTAGGTATATTACTACATAATAAACCTAATGTAAGTAACTACCTAACATAGTAAGGCACGTAATATAATAATAATATTATGTATAATAATGTTAAATAGAAATCTAAATTCATAAAATGAACTTCTGTTCTGCTGGGTATAGAACCCAGGACCCTTCGAATGGCGGAACGGCATGGTAACCACTACACACGATTCATCAAAATAAATAAAATCTTAATAATCGCGACACTATGTTCTAGAACCAACAATTTTGTTACATTACAGAACCAGTTAGAAAATGTTCAAAATGTCCACAAAATAAATTATACAATGTTCACAGACAATCAAAAACGTAA
>DWQK01002834.1:0-12460 GCA_018231225.1 Noctuana stator | reverse complement strand
AATCCGACTTGTAGTTTCAGAGATTAGCGCGTTCAAACAAACAAACTCTTCAGCTTTATACATTAGTTTAGATTAGGCAAATACTAAGTACGATACGTAGAATGATTTTTATTTATGCCGTGATGTTCAGTGCACATTGCAGTCTTTGTAAAAATAGGTCCTCCAACCAATAATGCCAATTCTAAGGAGGTTATTTAAATAGTTATAATAGTCTTCAGTACTCTTCAGTACTCTTCAGTCCTACTCTAGCAACCAGATACAAATTCTCAATGTCGTCTGCTGATCAAAATATATTTTTGCATTCATAACATAATGTAGGAATTTTCCTAGATCATTGAGTTTATCTTTATCTATAACTTTAAACCATTATACACGTCGAGAAATATTTCTCAATATTAAGATAGTATTACTGTATTACTTTCTAAAAGATATAAGGTATATCTATCTATATTTCTAAAAGAGCTAGAAAGTTTACGCGTTGTTAGTTGTAAGGCAAGAATGCAAACAAAAACTTCTAGAACATACTTTCTTACAAAGGCAATGCAATTTAGAATCCTGAAGGATTTGTTGATCAGTAAAGATTGGTCGGTCCACTCTAACGAGGAAGTCGCGCACAATACGTTACGCAAGGCCCATCCCAACGCATCGGGTAAGCGATCGCGTGATAATCAAAATATCAATGATTCTTCTACTGACCTTTACTGTCTTCAGAAAACAGCTATCGTATTCAATAACAAATCATACAGAATGTTAGGTAGCTCAGTAAATCTAACATTTTTATACATACATAAATATTACTGTTGATTATGTTTTATTAGAACCATCACACGTCAAGTCAGACAGCTATCTATCAATTATTGACATTCATATACTTTTTAAATTTCATAAATTCGAATAGAGACTGCATTTAGAAATACCTATTAATAAGCATGTATAAAATTGTACTATTAATTTTAGAAATCTTAGCGATTTTATGCAATCGATAAACGACGAAATAAACTGCAACTTGTCCACCGAAATCGGCCAGCGTGGTGGACTATGGCCTACTACTTCTCATATTTAAGAGAGAAAATATTGCATGAGTAAAAAAATTAAATGTGTTTGGGATTAATTAACCATTATTGCATGCCTATAAGGGGTAATTACTAATTATGTTAACGAAACTCTTAGTCAATACAAACGAATGTAATGCTCCAATTCCGTTGTTACTGCCAAGTATTTATAGGCGACTTTTCTAGAATTTTATAAATTTGATAATTGATAACTAGCGAAGAAGTTACTCCGTAAGATCCCTTTATTGTTTAAATACGCTAATGTTGCATGATGTAGTTCCCTAGTTTCCAATTAGTGATAGGTACCTACACATCGTGAAAGATTTGATATCAATATAGGAACCAAAGAGTGAGAGATGATTTAAAAATTGTAATATATTTACAAAATTGTTACACATTTTTACGGTTGAACTGATAACAGTTTTGCTTGCTCCTAGTAATTTCGAAACTGTTCAGCCCGTGCCTACAGTTCATACATTTTCATTTGCACTCTATATACAATCTTGTTTATATACAATTAATATAATATATACCTACTTTAAGATTATTACATTTATGAAATCTACTATTCTGACAAGTGTTCACTTCAGCTTTATTCCAAATGGTTGCGCAAAACTTGAACATATTCAAATAGATTTACATAAATAATGTATGAGAGTCAAGTTCAACTCGTGACTTTTGTGGGTTCCATGTGAAATTTGTGTAATTTCAAAAGAACAAGTTAGAATTTTCAGAGTTGTGTTTATTAAAACTAAAGTGTATTAAAATGGTAACAAAAAGAATATGGATTTTTTGTTATAGTTGACAGTTGAAAAGGGTCTAGTAACAGTGCTTTGCCTAAGAATCTAAAATAGAACTTAAAATTATAGATTGTCTTTAAGTCCAATTAATAAAATCTATGACCGTGTGGTGCAGTGTTTACCGTGCCAGTCCAACATTTGAACAGTCTCGATGGCCATCTTCAGAATTCAACATTCAATGAAGAAAATAGACAGGTATTAGGTTTTAATCTTTACATTCTTTTAAAATTAAATATTACCTTTCCCAGCATAATCTTGTAGGCAGAAGTTTTCGATACCCATCTCTGATAAATGGATTGTGTTGCAAATACTCTGGAGCCTCCTCAAACTTCAGGAGCTGTCTGTAGTTGATGTATTCAACATCCTCTTTGGTCAAATTATTATTGTCTTCCAGTTTTTTGCCTCGTCTGAGTAATGTACTATTAGCTCTATAGTCTTTATCTGATATGCAATCATCTTCTACCTGAGGAATTTAAAAAATTCAACATTCTCATTTCAGTAGGTAGGTACATGTTTTTTTAAGACAATAAATGGAAAACATATATTTTTTGCTGATAAACAATAAATGATATTGTTCTTAGATTTTGAGTCATATTATTTCTAAACTTAAAAATAAAAATATTTAAAAATAAAACAACTGTTTTGAATATAGTTCAATTTTCATGGTTGACATTTAATTTTAATCAGAGCTTGGGACTTGACAGTTACTCTGTGAAGTTTAATGAATTACCATAATAAAATTATCATTTCAAGTAAAAAATAATTTTTAAGTAACCTTTGAAAATTTTTGGAAAATACTGATAAAAATAAATTGAGGAGATATGAAATTCTACTATTATAATCTTTGAATTTTACAATATCTAAAGATTACTTTCCATCAAAACTTATTCACTTATTAACAAAAGAAACTAACCTTTCACTAATGGAAATCGCACATAATAATTATGTTTATTATTTGACATGTATTTGGCTAGCCTATCTAGCACCATAGCCTTCCATATTCCATGTTCATTTTGTAAAAAAATTTGCTTAAAAAACATATTATAATCTAATACTTACTTTTTCCATTGGCATAAACTGAACAGTCTCTGCTTGACATTCACTTATTTTTCTGGTCACCGTTATGGTCATTTTTATGATATACAATAAAAACTTAAAACAAACTTCTATCACAGTTGATTGGTAGAACAAGTTTTCTTGTATTACCGTAGCAAAACTTTAATATTTATAACCCATCTACTTAGTTACACGACCACAAAACTAAACGTTAATATGACTATATCAACAAACTCCACGTCCATACATTATCAAAGTAAATAAACAGACTAACAGAGAATACGTAGACGTAGACACGACATTTCAAACCGTAAACATTTTATAAACTGCTTTTTTTTACTGCTTCCTTCCTTCAGTATGTAATCACTTCACTATCACTAACTTCACTTCAATTCAATGAAATGTCAAATGACAAAAATCAATCAGGTTTAAATTTCAACTTTGAAGTGAACCGTCAACTGCAACTGTCAGTGCTATCATGTCACAGTTGTCTATGAGACGTCTAGGGGCTAGACATCGAGTTGTAGGTTGGTAATACTGCGTACTCATAGACTACTTTGATGTACTACGTACCTAAGCTTTGCATACCTACCAAAGAGAGACTAGATAGTTGAGAGACTAGAGAGATTCGTTACCTGCCAAAGATTATAATAAGTGTATCAGTTATCAGTTTACCTACTATAGCCTCTAATGGCGTGCTTTGGCTGTAAGTGTCGTCAATGAGCACAGATTATTTCAATGACAGTGGCATACACAAAAATGACAGAAAATAACAGGTAACTTGGCTTGGCGGTTTACATTTTCGCAAAGCTACAAGCTAACGCATCACTACGCGAGACATTGCGAGCATGTATATTATGCTATGGCCCTTAACTATATAACTATAATGCATACATTTATCAGTTTATAATAAATCGAAGGTAAAATTATATGTTTAACAAATAGGTTTTCAATCAAAAATTCCCGTAATCAATCAAGCATGTAGATTGTAGTTTATTTTTGAAATAGGTACGTCAAACTTATCAAATTGACAAACTGTTTGAAGTTTTGAACATCTATCAGCATCAGCCACATGCTCAATTAGATCTTTATTGTTTATTCGTCACTAATTTAATCTTATTCTTATAAGGTTTATAATATATTATGCCGGCAATTGTATATAGCAATTTTACTTATTAGTTATTTTACGGTTGTAATATTAACTAAATGAAATACTTACTAGGTATACCGTAATAGATTTTCTAAAAAACACGTGCACAAAGTAGATTAAGTAGATTTTGAGTAGTGTTCAAAATAAGATTTAAAGCTAAAGAGTAGGTAAACCATGACTTTATATATTATTTACCTCTAACATATCGCAAAACTAATGGACCCTTAAAATAATCGTTCGTACTGCAGATGAGACCCAAATCGAAAAATATTTTTTCACGACCTTGCTTGCGAGTTTATCATGTACCTATACGCCGGTCGGCGCTTGGGTTATATTTATATATGCACATCAGTTTAGATCCAATTTATAGGTTAATCTCATTAGATAAATAGAAAACGCAGCAGTGAATCGACACTGATAAAGCAGATGTTGTGTAGGTATTATGCTTTTAGCGTAACAAAAAAAAAAATTAAAACCTAAAACCCTGTTATTCTCTACGTTATTTTAGCAATTTATTTCACATTAATAAAATAACGCTGTATAATACGTAATACGCTATACGTACATATAATACAGGAAATGTATTAATTAAAGGATTTTATATGTTTACTATGTACCTGTAGGCACTTTTATTATATTTTTCAAAACGAATTATATAATTTAAAATTAATTCAATAGAAATGTTACTGAAAACGATGAGCTTTTGTCTTTTACAGGTAAATTCTACATTTTACACCTGGAAAAGTTTCAAATTGCAAAAATGTGCTTGAAAATAAATCTACCTACTTCGCTATCCAAAAATAGCGCCGAGAATTCTTAACGGCTGACGTCAGATCCGCTGCGTGCAGTGTTACCACATCGAGAACGAATTATTTCTCTTAATTTGAATGTATTGTAAGAATCAGTATTAATGAAAATAAAAAATGCCGGTTTTATAAAAGACAACTCGGTAAAGTCATTTAT
Source organism: Noctuana stator (assembly GCA_018231225.1). Taxonomy (NCBI): domain Eukaryota; kingdom Metazoa; phylum Arthropoda; class Insecta; order Lepidoptera; family Hesperiidae; genus Noctuana; species Noctuana stator. The sequence goes on along the minus strand of DWQK01002834.1, from coordinate 7,439 downwards.
CTTAAAAAATGGCATGTCCAAAAATATTATTATTCATTCATTGGCAAAACATAAAAAAATATTTTACTTAAAACTTACATTATATCCTAAAAGAAGACAAGTAATCTTGAACGCTCTTTGTAAATGGTCGATTTTCCTGTTTGCTGTTCTCCATTTGTCGCGAGTGTAATTTTGTTAAACCTGAGCTCCGTTGCAATCTTTACTGTTTCTTAATATTAGTTACTATTATTTTATATTTGAATCTATGAAGTTTTGATTTAATTGTTATTATTTCAATATATTACTGCATAAAACGACTTATGTGGTACTTTTGCGTTTAGACGGGAGCCATCTTGCAATCTCTAATCAAAGGTCCTTGGCTCACAGTTTCGTTGTCTAGTTGAAAGCCAGATAATTCACCATATTATAATCAAATGGCGTTAAAACGAATTAATAGGGTACGTATTACATGTTTAAATTTTTGTTTTAAGGATTTAAGAGTTAATCTAGTGGACTGTTGTAAAATTTGTAACAGACTTCGTAGTGAATGTTTCGTCATTGTGAATACCCATCATCATAATTTCTTCTGGATAATTCTTTGCGTGTTATTGTTTTCAATAAGTTTTCTGTAACGTTTGTGAGACATTAGTTGTAGCATGAATAACGGTGTTAAACTGGTTGAAGAAATCGACAATTTTATGCACACGGCGTACTTAAAATGTCGGAATTATGTGCCAATTTTGAGGTTTTCTTGTCATAATTTCGTGACGTGAATAGGTCCTGCTCGCAGGCTTAAGGTTTGATGTCACGTAAATCGATATATTTTATGGTAAGGTTAATGAATGGAAGGTACGTTAACGCCCGTGCCTTTTGTTGGCGATGATGTGTTTGACGTGTTTCACATAATCTTGGTATTGTGTTTCCTGTATTTTTGTACATAGATGATTTTGTCTAATTATGCAGGAATTACAAGACCTGGGAAGAGACCCTCCAGCACAATGTTCGGCAGGTCCACATGGAGAAGATCGTAAGTTTTTATCCACCGCAATACTGTGACTCATACAATAGTATTCTTATAAATTATGCATTTCGTAATATTATTCTAACCCCTCTTTACAATAAATAAAAGAGTGTTTTTAGTGTGTCTTAAGGCAAATTGAAATTTTAAGTCTCAATGTGCCGTTTTTTTGAAAGAAAATACGTTTAAGTCTCAATAGCTAAACTAAACATTCGACCACTACATAAAATATGTGTATGGCTCTATTGATATCCCATTTTTAGTTTTGAAAGAAATTGAACACATACTTTTAACATAATTTAATCATATAAGATATTATTTTTTGTAAATATGTTTAATCATCACTGTAGATATTATGTCTACTGTATTATTATTGTTAAAAATAGACTGAAAGGGATAAAACCTTATCTTAAATAAAATTTTGATTTACATCCATTTACATTACATGACATGTTACTTAAGTTAAAAGTTATCAATCTCAATGATTCTTCTCTGTTTTTTACAGTCTTTCACTGGCAAGCCACAATTATGGGTCCAGTAAGTACAATTAATGTGTTTGCTTGTATTTTGTAACTAGATTAAATGCATATTATATGTAAATATTAAATAGATATTTTAGTATAGTACTAATACAAGTTAATGCAAAAAATGATTGTAGGGATGTAGAATAAATTTTTATTACACCAGTTAGTGAAAAACACCTTTTAAAATATTTTCAGGTCGACAGTCCCTACCAAGGTGGTGTATTCTTCCTGACCATACATTTTCCTACAGATTATCCATTTAAACCACCAAAAGTTGCATTCACAACACGCATCTACCATCCGAATATAAACAGTAATGGTTCCATCTGTCTTGATATCCTGCGTGCACAGTGGTCTCCTGCACTCACTATATCGAAAGGTAAAGAATTATTTATTTCTTAAATTCATTTTCATGTATTTTCATATATATCTTGTTTGTTTCTATTTAACATGTGTGAGATATGGAATACAGTTGTTTTTTTTGTTTTCACTTACAGTGTTGCTCTCAATCTGCTCACTGTTATGTGATCCAAACCCAGATGATCCTTTGGTGCCAGAAATCGCTAGGATCTACAAAACTGACAGAGAAAAGTACAATGAACTAGCCCGAGAGTGGACAAGGAAGTATGCCATGTGATGAGTCAATTGTGACACAGCAACACATATACACACACATCGCCACAGCCTGGGCTCCTCCCTCTTATCCAGCTCCCCAATCCCTCTACCCCAATTTCCTCTTCAGCATTTTAAATTTCCAAAAATCTGTGTAAAATATTCACTTAGAATCTGCCTAATTTTTGTCATAATATGTCATAATTTAATTGTGAATGTTGCATCTAAGTGACGCAAAATAGTTTCTGTTTTATCTAATGTATAAGAAACATTTTCTATAAGAGAAAAACTGTTTTCTGTTAACATTGATGTGTTGGTAGATGTCTTCTTGCATACACTCAGTTAGTTAAAGTTAAACATTAGTTAAATTTAAATCATTTGAATTTATGTAATTCCTAAAGAATTTGTACTTTAACTAGATCTAAATTGCATTGTGAAACTGTACAATAGCCATATATTTAGGAAATGGAGCGTTCCTTATTTATCTCTTGTTCACCTATAATTTTGTTGATGAAATGTAAGTAAAGCTCATATGTGTTAAGAACGTTCTGGGTAATGTAAGCAATCGTATTACAAAATGAGCTTGTTGAAGGAGTTGAGTGAGTGTTAATTTTTTTTACTAGTGAAACAACAATTTTTTTAAGTTAGTGAAATGTAGCGTGCTACAGAATGGACTGACATTTATTAAAGCGGTCAGTTTTCTTTCATCCACAATATTTTTCTATTTAAAAACGCTCCAATAGTTACAAGTTTCAGTATAAATTACAGTGTATCTCATAAGATAATAAGTTATGATTAATCTAGATTTTTTTCAATATGGCGATCTTTATATTATAATTTTATCTAATATATATTGTGGTTGTAAGGATACTTGCGTTGTGATTTCCACATAATATATCCTATCCACATTGACCAATCCTTTATTCCTTAGCATTATGTTTATCATATAAAACACTTATCACATGTGTCGAGGCGTGAGTGGCAAAACATGGTGTGTAAAGATGACTGCAGGAAGAAGCTTTTATTCACTTGGTTTAACACAGGGAGAGACTAGAAAACCTAAAAGCTTTTAAATTGTAATCAAACGACAAGATGTATTTTAGCTTCACTAAATTGTAAGAACAATAAATTATTGTGTATGTAAATATCATCTTGAGCTTTATTTAGGCTCCTACCTTGCAGTAAATGACCGATATCTGTGTATGGTGCAGTAAGGTTGCCATGGGGACATGTGACGTATACAAAATTAGTTTCAGTTATCCTATTTATTTTAGACTCAAAATCTGAATAGGTATTGTAAGGAGTTCATGTAAACATTTCGCACAAAATTAATGCGCTTTTTGAGTTCAATGTACCACAATTGACCTACTATGATTCAGCAACTTGCTGAGAAAAGGCATGCCAAATCATTGACATCACAGCCAAGAATACGAATACGACTAAAAGATCCACTGCGGAAGTAATACAAAGTAGCCCAAATTACAAAACTATTATTTTTGGTCATGAACATAATCTAATTGCAGTTTATTTCCAAAGTGAAATCAGGACGTGTATAAATACATTTCCTTGAAGTTGTCCTATTCAAAGATTGTTGTATTAAGGATTTGGGGATCTTACACTCTACGAAAATAAACATTGGTAATTTGCATTAAAATAAGATAGATAGCTATAGGTAAGGCATCGTGTTTGCTGTCTCTGTTTTGTTTATACAAATTGGGTGTCTCTAAGACAAAAAGGATTTCATTTAAGTTCAATCTACGAATTTCCACTTCATTTTACATTGCAGGGCCCTATAAACGTCCATTGACGCTTATAATTTTATGCTTTAAAAACATGTTTTAGCATTCTCGCCTTGACCTCTTTTTTTTTTTTTACCAGACTTTAAAAAAGGTGGAGGTTCCCAATTCGCCGATTTTTATTATTTGAAAGGTCGGCTTCCGGATTGGTCTCATAAGTAACCTACTTATTAATTTGTCAGTTCTTATTTTGGGATTTATTAGAATTACTATGAATAAGCATGTGTACGACAAATGAACTAATGATTTCGATGATTCCTTCAGAGGTCGGGCCCATATTAATTTGGTCAAAATCTGATTATGAGATGATAATGGAACTCCATGGCTGGTTACTGTAAGAACATCTTAGGACTAAAACTCTTAAAATTTTAGAATATCTTATATTTGTTTACAAGATTGCCAGATGATATGGAAATGTGACCTGTGAGGAATTAAAACAGAAAATTACGCAAGATGATAACGAATTAATTTCCATAAACAGATAGGCTCCTTAGTAGGTATCTTTTACATACAGTGACGTCATGTTCTACGGAACAAATGGGATCTACCCACATTTAGCAAGGACAAAGTTCGACATGCGCATGCATTATTTGAAGTTGCATAAAATATATTTTTGCATACGATACCTACCTTCCTATTACTTTGTTTCTGAAGATTGTTCTTTTTATATTGTTAATAATAATACTCTAGGTTCTTGGTAATGTAGGTAGGTAGGTATTTAGATAGTCGTACACATCAACAGTATTCATACCTCATGTAGTGCGACGGACATAACGTACGTATGGCACACGTCATCCTTTAAGGGTTGCTGGGTTGTCGAATCGAGCTTATTTAGATGCCTACAACCTCTACTTCTTTGATCTCTCTTTCTCAAAGAATTTATATACACTTAAATTTAAGATTTAAAGAAATTACAGGACGCGTCTTTTTAGTCTTCTTTTAGAGATTTGTTATTCTGCTGTTAACTGATTCAGTCGGCCGAATAAGCCATATTTTTGATGTAGTTACGTGGACTTGCCAATAATGATTTTTAAAATCTTTTTAAAAACGACTAGATGTTTCTTTTGTAGATACATAGGTAAAGGTAGTTAATTACGAAGAAAATCAAGTCATTTGCATAGATTGAGTTCAATAACCCTTTTATTTTATTGACAGTAGGTACAGTTAATAAATGTTGGAGCATAATAATCTCGCTAATGTCTTACATTACAATATAAATTACTAGTACTCAGTGAGCAAATCTTAAGTTGGCTACCAAATCAACGGCAATACATAGATACACAATAAATAAACTTATTACGATTATATTTGGTATTGTGAATATATTTTGTACACTTACGTAGAAAAGTTTGGTAGAATGATGTATAAAAATGTATGATCTTAATAATCATTTTAACTGCAAATTTGTATTGATTTTTAACTAATTATTACTATCTACATAAGACAATATTACTATGGCCTTAGGGTTTAATGTAGAATATAATGTAAACTATCATAAAATTACTCTTATCAGTCACTCATGAATACAAATTATAAACTTAGCTATCAATAAAAACAAAACATCTTTACGCGGTTGAATTAGCTTGTCAAAATCTAAAATCGTCTGTAATAATAATCAGATAAGTTTAATAAAGGACATCGTTTCCGAACTATACGCGATACAGGATTTGTTTATTTATACTGTTAATTCTAAGCATTATTTGGTGAAAATAAGAATTACATTTTTACTAAATACATAAAATTTCTAAAGGCACAATATTCTACAAAAAAGTTACGTAAGACGTTCACCTTTTATTTGCAACTTTTACAAGAGGCTACGCCATAATTTAAAAGGTCATATAAATGCCTATTGTTCCACAAGTTTAGAACTTTTACTTTCAAAATGTTTTTCAAGTGATTAGACAATTAAAAGCAATTAAAACAATTTAAAAGCCTTCGGATCTACAATGAAAAGGAAAACACTTCACTCTTACAAATCTGCTTAACTTTTAGGTTCATAACTCCGTGGTCTCCATGTTTTTAGCATTTTTCATTTGCTCCAGCTGCTGGTAGAAATCGTAGGTCCCCTGGTTGGTTTCCGTATCAGTTTCATTTGATTGTATTGAAGGAAAACCGGCCGTAGTTATGAAGTAGGGTTTCTCGTTGGTCACGTCTTGGTCTACTGCGTTTTCGTCGAGAGAATCTCTCTCCGAGTGGCTGATTTGATCGTCGGATTTATACCAGTCGTTCTCGTAAGCGTGGAGCCATATCGGGTTGGAGCCTTTAGTGCTATGCTTGTTCGTGTTCGGAACTCGGCCGCCTGAACTGCGGATTGTCATGTCCGACTCGCCCGGGGTGGGGGAACCTGTTTATAAGGAGAAATATTTTTTATGTATTTCGTGGGAAATGTAAATTTTTACTATATATTTTTATGAGAGCCGAAAATCGCCCCTCGACTAGCCCTAATTTAAATTCTTTAGACGATAATTTATAGGTTAGTTTCAGTCAATAGTGAATGGCACTAAAAATTTCTCATGGAAACAGTGAGTAAATATTATATGGACTCTAGCATCACCACGGTATCGCGGTACCATTGAGCCAGTAGTGGCGGTACTCACAGTAAGCAGTGGCAGTGGCGGTGGCGGCCTTGAGCCTGCGCAGGTAGTCGGCGCGCTGCGCGAGGCAGGCGGCGAGCGCGGCCAGCAGCAGCGCGCCCAGCAGCAGCGCGGCGCCGCCCAGCCAGTACGCGGCGCGCCCGCCCTCCAGTGCCATTGCGCGCGGCGCCGCCATCTCCGCCGCTTGCGTGTCCAGAACGTTGAACTCCTGTGCGACCGACAAGCAGGAACTCAGTTAAACGAACATTTTATATTAATTCCCAAATTATTACTTCAAATGAAAGTCAAATTAGAGAGTATATTCGAAAAATAAATGTGTTCACAAATACCTTGTATCATATTTATTTAATTTATTTCACAATAAAAATAAAGTAAAATTTTAGTGTACATAAATTCACTCTAGCGAGACTCCACCCTTTACCTTGGAAACGATTGGAAGGTACGAGAGATGTTAGTGAAATAATTCCGTGTCAAAATTTATGTATATTATTATTTTACGCAGTACACATACTCACACAGAGAAGTAATATTAAAACCTAACTGTAGCATTACCTTAAAAAGATCATCAAGCTGTTCAATATTCTTGTCCACAAGTCTGAGCACTTGTTCCACTTCCAACACAGAATGATCCTGACCATTGACCAGATGCAAATATAGATCAGTCTTTGTGTTATCTACGGAGCCATCTTTATTCTCGTGCACTCTCAAGTCGTCTACATTAACAACAGACTCCGTGACTTTCGCCAGTTGTTCGCGAAACACGTTGATTTTGTCGCGTATTTCGGACGGATGCGCGCGTAGAACGAAACGCACTCGTTGGTCCTCTCGAAGAAGATAAATGAATACGTGAGCTTCGTCTGTATAACCGTCCGTATCGTTAGCTAAAACCTGAAACGAAATAATATAAGAAATTTAT
>DWQK01002833.1:0-12460 GCA_018231225.1 Noctuana stator | reverse complement strand
CTCTATGTGTTATCGTCCGTTTTGCTGCAACACCAATACACGTCTCCGTTGTGATAAACTTCGCCCATTTGCTCATTCATTTTAGATGCCCAATTTACGTATCAGTGACTCTTGTGTGCGCCATGTTTGTGTGAACTCGTTTCGTTACAGTGTACTTTGTATATCGATCTCCCGAATGGATGCTTTATCTTTATTTGTTTACGTATCAACTTTAGCAATTTTATCATTCTGCGCACTTAACGAAACGAAACTACCGAAAGTTAAAAGTTTGAATCGCTGAACTAAATCAGCTGTTCCAAATTTAAACGCGGCTATCTAATATTAGGACGTTAAATGAACGTTCAAAAAATAAAAACATCTCACCACAGCGGCATCTGAAGACAGTAGAATCTAAACAATTTTAATAACAGACGTATAAGTAATGATAAGAATAGTTTTAGAGTAAAATAGAGATTTTTTTTACTTTTTACTGTTTTGTTCATCCATCGAAAAATAACTAAGAGCTAAAGATTATACTATGTCTATAACTACAAATTATTACATGCAAAACAAATTGAATAGAATAAATATTTTTAGGGATTATTGCAGTTTTATATAAGTACCTGTGTAAAGAAACGATTCGATAGATATTAGAAACTGAATAGATAGTACCTAAAACCTGTGTGTAGTATGTACGAAACCTGTAGGTATATAATGCAGATATGTAGGTACAGATAAATTTTCTCTACATTTTTCTTCCACCAAATTTAATGTCACGCCTTTGTCGCTTTAAATTGAGCATAAAATGCGTGTTTCACTGTACATGAAGCAACTGTTGCATTCGACGTTCGCATTATTGCCACTTTTGTTTTCTTTAGTTCACAACAAAACGACTACAGTAGGTTCCTACCTCTTTTAATCTTTTAATGTTCCAGACGAGTAGTCTCATGAATTTTTTGACTATTAAATATTCAAAATGTTACTATCCGTTCCGGTAATTTTCACCTTGCTTAAACAAAAAATGTCATTGAGATATTATTAATACGAGACCTTATACCTACATACCATATAATGCATAATTAGAGTATCAAGGAATCCAAGGAAAAAAGGTTTTATATACAAACAAATTAAAAATTATACTTTATTGTATAAAACCGAATAAAACAGAGATAAAATATTTATCAAGTTAGTGATCAAAAGGCTCATTATCACTCCGATTTCTTTCAGATAACCTTTAGGTAAGCAATATTAGAATAAAAGGGAGAAGAACAGGGTTACGAAGCGGGGGGGGGGGGGATAAACATCCCCTTAGCCTTTTAATATAGTAGTTACAAATACAAATCCAATCCTATCCTCTCCAATATTATTCTTTAGATACGAGTACAATGTCTCTAATCATCTAAATAAATCATCTAATCATCTTAAATCGGTAACCGAAAATCCTAGGATGGGCGCTTCTACACTTTAGGAGTGTAGGTCATGCCTATTTCTACATGTCACTAGTAGTAAAAAAAGAGCAGCCAAAACATTAAATGTGTCGTGTGTGAAACAAACATCTGTCGCGTTTGATGTTGAAATGATTGCCACTTGAGTCCCAAGTTGTCGCTTTGTCTATCATTATTCCCCAGGAGTATTTCCAATGGGCGTTCGATTTTTTGCCACTATTTGCTTAGTTTACTGAAGTGCCATTTTGTGTCAGCTTAACTTTGGATTTTTTTTTTTTTGGAAAATTGATAAGTGCCTACCTATTGAACATTTTTCTGGTTTATATGAAAGAGTTGTTTGCTATTGCAGTTGTCTCGTAATTGAGCCAGTTATTGTCTGTCATTTGCATCTCAATGGTTGTTTTTGACAGTTAAGATATTCTACTACTTTAAAATCGACTAAATGAAAATCATTTCCGATGATGTAACTGTATTTGACTTCAGTAACCTTGTACATAAATGACAAACATTTACAGATAAGTTTAACAAACCATTTGCGTACCTAAATAATTTTTTAAAACTAATTAAAAGTTCTTCGACAATCACTAACTATCACGATACAGATAGTCATTCCAACCCAAAGCTATTATAAGACCAACATAAACATCTTTGTAAAAAAATTCTCAGTTCATTAAAACAACTAATAATTTTCACATAGTGTGCACCTGTAGGTATGTTATTTTACACCGGCAGAACATTTGCCTACTCAACGTAAACTTACAACTCACGAGAATACATAATACGCAAAATGTCGACGTCCACAATCCGCAATGGCCGACAGGGTGGATAAATAAAGCATGCTGTAGTACAGATATTGCCGTTCTATCCAACACTCATAACGTTTGAGCGGATTCAATCCCTCTAAAGCACCGGCGTCAATTTCAGCCGCATACAGCCTGTTGTTCGAATCCATCCCTATTACCAGAGGCATTAAGTCCTCGCACGCGCCTCGCGGCCGCACCAGCTATAGCCCCGAAACCCCCGGTATACGTACATGTTGCGAGCAAGGATTAAATAACTATGCAGGGTATGTAATGTAGGTAATGCAGGGATTCGACGTTTAACGGCTTCGGGATTACCTCAATAATTCCCTCGGCACAATAAATGTTTTTAGCCACGTAGGTGGCGAACGAAGCGCCGCCATAGGTCGAAATTTTCAGCTATAAAACATGGCGTTCTGGTTGCAGGCATGTAACGACGAAGCCATATCCGGTGCAAACGGGTCACAGTCCCGGCTTATTCCACAGTCACCCGCACCTGACATAACAGGGCTTATGCCCGCCTACACTCCCTTCTTACATAATTAAAGGTTAAAAACACACAAAGGTCTCCTGGCCTAACTTACACGACTTACAAATCCGTACCAACATACAAGTTAACCTTGAGTCGCGTTAAACGCATGTATCACCTGTGGTTAATATATGATATTACAGATTTATATTCGAAGACGATTTATGCTTTCCGGAAACATCCTATAATAACACGGAAAGGACACAAAGGAGATTTTATTCTTATTTTCATTGGACTACGTAGCTGACAGGGACTTGAATCGTGAGCGGTCGGGTGGCATTTCTCGGTTTCTAATCCTATTGAGAACATAACGATTGTTCGACGGCCGGAGACCATTTTTCATTCGAATGACAAATATTTAGAAAGTTATTTATCCACGTATGAATCTGCAACGTTCGATTAGTAAGAACGAAAGAGCACCCGCTTTGTGCGCTAACGTGCGGATGTTTATTCGGCGACCGCGACTTCGATTCAGGTAGTCCCACGAATAAATCTATTATAACAACAATATGTCCCATCTCGATCCCATTGTCATCATTTTCGAAATCCTCGGCCTGATCGTATTAGTGCTGCGACGATGCGTAATCTAATTTCTTTTCACAATGCATAAAAAGGGTTTTGCGAGCGTGTCCGATTTGCGTACGAATCGTCGTCTGAAGCGCGCGAGCAACGCCCACCGTTCCCATCACCCTTGACGCTCGAATCGTTAAATTCTCATTTGTTATCCATCATCGCGTAACAGTTTTTAATATTCTATAACGCTATTATAATGTATAATGAAATTTGCGCGCGACTAAATGGATAAAGACGTAAGCATTAACAATATTGCCTTGCGATTAGCTGTGCACAAGGAGGCCTCCACTGATTATTGCCCACGCCGCAATAGCGAATGTTAAAACGCGCCATAAAGGCATTTCAAAATTTGCAACTTACAGAGCACCATATCGACAGCCTCCAATAGTCCGCCGCCGGCGCAGGCGGGGATGAGCGGGGGAGCGGGGGCCGCGAGCGGCGCCGCCCGGCCGAGCTCCCCGGCGGCAGCCGCTCCGCGCTGCTGCGACACCGGCAGACCTATATTCCAGGACCCGATCACAGGACAGACAGTGTGCTCGTGCCAGTACGAGTTCCTCAACTACCAACGGCTGGCGTCGGGGGTACCGCTGTCGATGTACAGCGCGCCCTACTCCGACGCCGCCGCCGCCACAGCCGCCGGCATGGCTGCGTACTTCCCTGCGCTCGCCGCTGATCAACCGCCTTTTTACACGAATCCTGTTAGTATTACTACGTTTATTTATTTCAACTAATCCATTGACGGTAAGTTTAATATGGAGACTATGTTACAAGTAAAACGATTATTCGTTAATCAATCATAAGATATTTTTATATCAGAACGTGTTTCAATAAATTCAACTTACGTACCTGCTACATATAAATCAGTTGACATATTAGGAAAATTCTACACCAATTAACAAGATGTTTTAGACCAATATTTTCCATAACGGAATTATCACGAGAAACCCAATAATGTTGTAATTGGCAGTCAGAATGTGATAAAACTTGTAACGACTGAAACGTGTAATTACATTTTAAAGTCACGATTATTAAACTACATTGTGTAGGTACCAATATTTGTCTGAACGACAAAAGTCAGTGTTAAAAATGTTAAATCTTGATTTCGCTTATTGTAGGTAATTGTAGGCTCGAGAATACACGACTAACTAAGAAAACGCGCTTTACCTATAATTACTATCTTAACTTTTAATTGATTTTAATTTAAATTCCATAATTATGATAACAAGTTATCAACACATTTACCAAAATCAACGGCGGTAGCCTGTAACTAACCAATATCTTATTGATACGCCTGTTTCACTATATCTTTAAGTGTTTGATTTGGATCTTTCATATAATGGAATTCTTTATCGATCGGTCTCTTCACAGCATTTACATTAGCACACATGTTTTTCAATCTCGGTTTGAACTTCTAAGTTACGAGTATAACGTTATTTAGTAGACCCCACCGTATGAGATAACGTTATACGGACTTGTAATGTTAACATATTTATTTATCAAAAAAATCATATAAATATCTACTCGTAATTTGGCCGAACTTCAGAATTGCGACGATCGTACATAAAATCGGCTAGTTCACTTCTCCGTGAAAGATTGAATCGTATTTCAAAATGCATATCGACTGCTTTTAAAGCTTAGCCACAAACCCTACCGTATCATTTGTTTAATAGACGTGATGAATCGTGGCTACTTTGCGGCATAGGAGAAAAAAATTATCCGAATACCACGTCATTATCAGTTTTGTAAATGTCGTTAACTCGACATGTTTGTAATTAATCAAGAAAGATGAAGTGCCTACACGCATTGACCTCCTCGTGTTGATGGACGCTTATTACCTCTCCAAATATTTTACTGACCCTCATTATCCAATAACGTCTGTTAACTTAATCGTAGGAAGCCTCGACTATAATTAATTGGTTTCACAAAAGCTAATACCAAATCACGTTACGAAGGCGAGATATCATCTAAATGAAAAGGATTAAAACTCTACATGAGAGGAGCTTACCATTTATTATTCAGTTCTTTTTCTACTCACCCATTATAAAAGGCATTACCTTAAAATAATTAGGATCTGATGTCAAAATAGTCCCTCAGAACGTAGCTATGGATCCTTCACCGTGTTAAGTAGACGCAACAATAAGCTTTATGATATAAAGAATACGCATAAATTAGGATCGTAATCCGATGATGTATGTTCTTTTGTACATCACACAAAAAGTATTCTACCTCGGTCCGTTTTAATAACTTAATATGTTTAACAATTCCTTTCTCGGAGATTAATATTATTGTAAAGCCGAGATTCCACATGCAGTGCTTGCCCGGTAGGAAAACAGTTTTTTTTAATTAATCCGCTGCGATAACATCAATATTAGAGGCAGCAACTTTAGTATGTGTGTAGGACTGTAGGTACATTTTATCATGTACGAAGGCTCGAAGGAAAAAATGTTTTGAATCCATTAACATATTGTTTTAAAATTAAAACAGAACTTCACACGTGAAAACTAATATGAATGTACGTTTGATATCATAAAAGAGAGCGGTGTTGGTTTGAGGCTCGCTGCCGACCGCGTGTGGGTGACTTTGAATGATAATGATCATAACAACATAAAAGTAGCCACAGCGCGTAATATATGACGCGTAGTAAAACTTTTGGAGGAAGGTGTTAAAAGGTGGGGCTGTGAACGTGTTCCGACAGATGATTCAATCATTCATGGAGATATGATCATTTATCATCGTCGGTGGTGAAAGTGTTAACTTGAACCGCCCGAGCCTTCGCCTTCAATGGGATCCTGCCTCCGTGTCGTTTTTTTTATCCACGCCTTCATTTCGTCTACGATTTATAATGTCTTTGCCACTTAGTGGATACATTCACAGACATCCGACATAATATTTTAACATGATTAAATTTATACATGTTTATTAAAATTCAATCGAATTAGATTGTTGTTACAATCTCACGTTAAAACTACGAAAGGTTGAAACAAAACTGCATAGTAATAATTAGTTATGTTCACTTCTATTATTTTCGTTTAAAAGTTTTATTGACACGAATATGCTTACTCATTAGCTAATTTAAAACTTTTATTCGAGCTATTAAAACTCACGCATGTGGTGCCGACTCACAGGAAGTCGACTATAGAGTATTGAAAAAATTATAATTTATAGTTCTAATGAAGTGCCCCGAAAATAAATCCCCGTTTTGCTCTTAATAGATTTGTGGTTAGCGGCGATCATCATTCATTGAGATGTTACGATATATGACACTTTGACTAATTCGTGATTTTCACGCACTAACTGAAGCAGTAAAAAGATTTTGTATATAAAGTATTATTGAATTAGTTAATAGTTGTATATACAGTAGCATTAAACTAAGAATTGAAAACGTAAATTATTATATTGCTTAAAATTAGGTTATCGCTTAATTAATGTGATTTTTAGGTAGTTACTTATTTAAAAACAACAATAAAAAGGGAATCAGTGAACACTATTTACTGAGTGACGAAAAATCCAGGTACAGGAAGGATGGATAGGTACTAATGGATACAAAAAAATCAAAGCGACGCCAGTAAAGTAAACCGACACAAACGACCACTGAGGTTAACAATAACATTTTCGACAATGCGAAAAGAGGTCATAAAATAATGCGTCGTCGACTTTAGTTATGCGCGTTTTAACTTTTAATTACTTTTATGAAAGAGCGCGATCGACGCGGCGACTTCGTCTCGAGAGCTCTGCGATATGTAGGTACCTGCCTTTGCGTGTCAACCGAATCGTTCAAAGGATTAAAAATTATTCGTTCCATAAAAGTATACCTAGTTGAACATATTATTAATGTTAATGGGATTATAGCCGAGTTCCATTAAGCTTATAATGTTGGTACCATTAAAAATTACAATCATATTTTTTGTACTGTTGAACCGCGGTTTCGAGTAACCATTTATTTGTATTGGTATGAAGTTTATTGCATTAATACAAAAAGTAAGTTTCATTAGCATCGATGAAAACAATAGATCATCTCTTTTCATAATTAAATTTGTAAAAGCCTGTCTGTACCTATATGACGTTTGTAATAAAACAATCAGTAAACTGACTGAACATGTTACAGGAATCAAATGTACTTACATTTATTATTCACGATTTTGCGATTCTCAAGAAGCACTTGAGAATCGCTGTAAGGGCTCAGACCATCAATTTCTTATCGCGACGTGAGGCGTGCAAGCATAATTTTACAAAGCCTTAATGCGCCAAGTGGGCAAATAACGTTACGCTGTACCTACAATAAATCCGGGTAACTGCAGATTCGCGTCACAGCTTAGCCCGATTATTTGAAGTAACAGAAAACTGGAATTATATCAGAGAGGTCGAAGCAACAAAGAGCGACAGACCGACTGGATTACGCTGTCGTACTTGAGTAAAATTTATTATCGGATTTTCGATTCGGCCACCAATGAAGTTGTTGGACAACAAAATCTTTTGATAGATTTATCCTGGTTGACCGCATTAAGACTCGCTTCTGAGTTATTTTTAATGCGTCGCCATAAATTTTTGGACCCTCTGTCCTTTAGTGACTGAGTGGAGAATTTTTTACGCGATTTTCGAGCACAAATTGGATACCAATAATTCGTTATTTTAGTTTGTTATGTTAGTCGCTATTTTTACGTAGATGTTTGTGGAAATATTGTTTTGTTAATATTACAACTGCACCAGCATAAAAAAATATTGCTGTATTGCATTCGTTGCACAAGACTTAATATTATTATATCTAAAGGGTGTCTTATAACAGAATAACGTAATACATTTTGGAGCCATTAGAATGGAGTTTAAACAAACAAAAAAGATACATTTGTCTAACGGGAGATGATTGATGCATGCGTCGTCTATCTTCGACCATTAAATAATAATAGTTAAGACGGAACACTAAAACGATCGATCAAAAAATCAATCCGTTGAGGTGCATTCTGTTAATGGATTAAGTTAAAGCTACCGGAAATGAGAAAGGAGAGATATTATGGTCCAATTTGATGAATTTATAGCTGTGTTTGTTGTTAATATATCAAGTTTAAGTTACAATCGAAAGACGATTGCGTAAGAGGAGTGAAAGAATTACAGGTTGGATACGTGCATTAGGTACGTAGGTACCTCACGGTAGTTTACTTATATTCTTAGTAACGATAACTTTACAAACGCTGAAATGTTTCTGCCAGTAGGCAATAAAGAACAAGATAAAAGAAAGATGAAACCAAACAAGATATAGGTCAGTCAGTCTTAGGTACTGATAAAAAATTATTATTTTGTAGTTACATTAAGTATACCTACTTAGTAAGAGCACCTACCATACATTTATTTACTCACTGTTTAGATTAAACAAGCATTTACATCGAAAGGTGAAAGTACTAATATAAACAATAAATTTTGTCAGGCTGCGGGAATAGAGCTAAAAGAAAACCTGGCGGCAAGTGCGGCGAGCTGGCCGTACCCGGCGGTGTACCACCCCTACGATGCAGCCTTCGCTGGCTACCCCTTCAACGGGTAAGTTGACCTTTCCTACTAATTTTAATAATAAAATAAAATATTTTTATTCATTGTAGGGTATTTACACTTTATTAAAGTGAAATAAATCAACCGTTTTCTTGGAGAAAAAATCCTGCGGAAAACTACTTTTGTTACTCGTTTACATTTTACACTATACAAATTAAACATAATACTAAAGTATTGAATGCCAATCCAATGTCCCAGACATTAATTACTTATCTATAAAAGGATCTTCATAATTCATCGCTGATTACGTACATTTTTATCGCGTAGAAGGCTATCCCGAAAATTATTAGTTACACCATTTCTAGTTTCGATGCTCAGTTACACACAGTATCCTGCAGATGTAGTCTCGTTGGGTTCAATACTGTTTAGTGTGCGTAGTTTACTTACTTCTCACTTCAATGACATAAAGCTAAAAAGTTAGCCATCACATCTGCTCAGAGGTGCAAAAAAGCTCACTTCGTACATAGTTCGTTTTATGTTGTGGTCTCTTTGTCAGTCATCCTTGATGATCAGATCTCATATTAGTTTGACACACTTCTAATATCAGGAAAACAAAGTATTTAATCAGAGCTTTCAAGTGCTAATTATACCAGAGTTGAAAGTTTTTTGGTTTAGAGTCAGGAGTTCTTGTGTTTTAATTTTGACGTCTTAGAATATCGAACTTAACGTGGTTTAAATTATAAATGTTAAATTATAATGTGCATTTCCAGCTCATTTTCCGATATGTACCAGCTGTTACTCGTATGCAATACTCGTCCATTTTTCTTTATTACAAATTTATAGTGACGCTACTTCATCTAGCTCTGAGGGTTCGTTGCTCGCATAATTAATTTTTCAGGACTAAATCCGAGCGCACCCCTTACAGAGCTCTAAAATTGGATAGGTAGCCCGCACCGGCTAGGTACATCTACGTTATAGACGTGCAAATCTGTAAAAAGAGAACAAATCAGGATTTATGCCGGGGAGCCGTAGGGTTCCCAATTTTGAAATTTCACCAACAAATTTAGGGAGTAAATAAGTGGGATGGGATTTTTAAGGTCCAGTATCTTTAGGGGTATTTTAACCAAATTTTTTTCTGAAATAATAGAATGTACTATAAAAAAATCAGTGTATTATTTAATGTTTATCTTTTTTAAATATCTTGTAAAATTTGTCGTACCTACTTCTAATTTATTGAGGGGATTCACCGAGTAGTTGTATAATTTAAGGCGTTTATATCTTACTTTTGGAGGTAAATATTTTTGGGAGTTGGCAACCCTACGGACCGCTGCCAGTTTCCGAGCGCATCACTTGATTTCCCCTGATCACATTTCTCTCTTTATAGGCGAGGTTTTAGCAGCATTATTCACCTTAAGCGGACACCGCTTGCCGCGACCCTCCCGTGTCGTATTTATCCGACCTTGCAAATTAGTACAGAACAGGAACGCAAACTCGCTATCAAACGAAACCAAATGCGTTGATATGAAGAAATCATTATCACAATCGATACGTGTATCGGTGGAGGCAGATCGGCGGAGACAACGCTCTTATGTAAGCCGATAGCGGCAAACAGTAAAGGTTACAAAACATGAGTTTATTAGATACGAAACTTGTACCAGATTATCGGTGCTGTATCGGTGTTTGTCGGCACCGCGAACATGGAAACATGGCGTCGTATGATTCCTAAATGCGTAATCGCTATCGATCATTTTCCTGAAATTATTTTGTAAAAGCCGCAATTATTCCGCGTTTAATTCAATCGCCTCGTTTCAGCGGTACGCCGCCGTGTGTCAAGCATTTTTAAGCGGATTCAAAAATGGGAGAGGATTTCAATTCGTTTGCTACTTTATTGCTAGACAAATGGACCAAAATATTTGTTGAAATTTTGGGAAAATATTGAATTTTCGTCTTAGAAACTATATCTTTAAATAACATACCTAATATAGCATCTATGTAATTGCTACTAGCTGTGTCAGAAACCGGTTACTATAAATGAAGTTTGTAAATACAATAGCAGTGTTTAGTTTGTACTAATCAAGGTTGATATAAAAAGCTAAACAGAATGCATTAAATGTTGTCATTCATGAAAGTATAATAGGCGCACCGCTTTTTAACTTCGAAGAAATAATAATTGTCTTGTTCTCCAAATATTTTAATGAATTTGTTAACAAACTATGAATTAATATTATATAATTATAATAAACGAAAAAAATACACACATTTTGTTTTTAATAATAGTGAATGTCACTTTCACATTAATTTTGTTGTTGTTTCGATATTGACGTGGAAAGTATTAATCATAAAATTGTTTACTTATGACTGACGTGAATTCTAGGTCGTAAATAATGTACTCGTAGGTACTTACTTTTATTTTATATGAGAATATACTATTAAGTTTTATCACTTATCTATTACTTAAGTAAATATTCTGTTTATTTCTTTAATGTCTGTAGTTTGATGATAATAATATTATAATCAGACATTAATATGTCTTGATTATTATATCATTAAAAGCCATACTAAGAAACTACAATACTAACTATATCTGTACGATTTCATCAAAAGCGTTAATTATTACCTACTTATGTGATCGCACCGATTGCTGATTAAGGATAGCGGTTGTAATTTAATTGAAGCAACATTTACACAAAATTAAAAATAAGTACGAGTGTAAATTCGATACGGAAAGCTTCCGCAAGTGACGAAATTTCACGCGTTTTTATAGGCCTTTGAAAGCTGTTTATTTTTGTATACATATTACATATTATAATCATCAACAGTTTACTTTTAACGGGCTTCAAAAACTCATTTTGTATCTAGTTTTTGTCTAGAAACTGTAACGGCATCGACACTACAAACAAACCCACTGTGCTCTCAGCCTATAGTCGTAACGAATTTACCTGAACTGTATACCAACTGCAAAAAAGTCTATTGACTTGTAGTCCATTGATTAATATGAACATACTACAACAAAAAATAAGATTACGTAGGTAACTGATAACAGGATAATGACTCAGATAACACACAGGAAGTTGATAGAAAATTGCAATAATTACTGTCCATTAAGTATGAGCATTAGGAGTAGGTCGGTAAATAAACTTGTTTTTCTTTAAAATTAAGAACCTGGTAGGTACCTGAGATCATAATAGCTTATAGAACCATTTTTACGTGGGAGAAGTTATTTAACTAATGACTGACTATTAACCATGACGCCCACGCTGTTAGAAGACAGATTGCTCAGGACAACATTTTAAGATTAGTTCTCAAATGTTTTTATAACTTTCTTTGCATTTATGTATTTATTTTCATCATCGTTATCAACCGATCACTGTACCACCGTTAAGTACGAATCTCCTTTTAAATAGGATAAGACCTAGAAATTTCACATTTTTGTCGGAACATTGTAAACATTTTTGTCGGAGTAGTCATCATACCTATGGGCGCTACTAAACGCAAGTTGCTACAGATAGCCTGTAGCTATTGCATACAGATGCGTATCGCTTAGAAAGAGTCTCGGTGCTTCGTGCATTATACCTGACTACCCGCCTCGGCTTCGCACGGGTGCAATGCTGATACTAAATACACTACAGAAAAACTGTGAACGTTTATACATATAA
>DWQK01002832.1:0-12463 GCA_018231225.1 Noctuana stator | reverse complement strand
TCCTGTTACATCACCTCACACTGATAGCAATGATCACACAAAGACAATTACACTAACACCCACCGGGAACCAGTGGCGAAGGGTTCATCGAACTTGATTATAGGAGTAGCGACTGTAGCGAGAGATTTTATCCGACCGCCTTTTCTCCAATCAAATCCAAAAGGGCGCCTAAAGCCGGTTAATGTACCTACATATGTACATATTTGGTTCTCAATAACTTGCACTTTTTTTAGCAGTATCTTTTAATGTGATACACAAATATATATAGCATTGCTTTTAATAAAATCTATTAAAAAATTTGAAACATTCAAAATATTTGGACATAACTAACACACGCGAGCACACATGCATACAAAAACTAATGTTATAATTTTTCACCTATTATTAAGAGCGTCTCGAGCGTTCTCCAAGGCGCGCTGCAAGGCCTCGTGGTTGGCGCACAGATGCTGCAAGGCGGCTGCATAGAATAGGTATTCCTTTAGCTGGTCTGCCAATTGTTCCTCTTCCTCCGCTACTGAATCCACCCATTCTGCTATTGAATCTGTTAAAATTAAAAAAGTGATACATTTTATTCTTGTTATAGTCTCCAATCCCTTTATGTGAAGGCTTAAATCCCAACCTCATATTTATTTAAAGGTTACCATTACAATTAATTTAACTAATTGATAGAAATAGTAATAAATACTATTAATGTTGCAGAAACTAAACATGTTTTGATTGACAGTGAAACTCAAAAAACTCTAATTACTTTTTTAAGTAAAAATAGTTTTATTCTTTAAACTAAATACTTTTTTTTTTACAGAAAAATATAGCTTGCTCAGTTTATAAATAATTTTTAATTACCGAAATAATGTCCAGCCTTTTGCAAGCCATCTCCCATTTCCTTCTCTATAACGCTCCATTCACTAAATAGTTTGCCATAGTTTGCATGTAACTTGCACAAGGCATAGTTCTTTTCTATTATCTTCGATCTGAAATATAAAAATGATTTCAAAACAGCAAACAACTGTGCTATAAACTTGACATAAAATGCTCTTCAAACCAAATAACTTTACTCTAAGGACTTTTCCTAGCTTTGTTAAAATACTGACCTTATATCTAAATTACATTTACCAGATTTATTTAAATACTGATGTGAATGTTGTTTATTACTTGCAAAAGACTATTCGAATTCAAATTTAAATTTTATTATCCATCATAAGGTACACGTATACACTGGATGAACGACAAATAACACAGCACATAAGCCGGGGGAAAAAACTCTCGGCACTCCTTTAAAATCAAGTGCATAAATTACAAGTTATTAACAAATTACGCAGCATAGCTTAAGCCTGATAGTGAGCACAAGTGACAGCTAAGCATGTGCGTCACCACCACTCCACCGCAAACTGCTTACATTTGATTAAATTAAAAAAACTAAGCAGAAATAGCCTGGCAGATTATTTCAACTATATATAGTTTAAGTAATCTAAATTCAAACCGTGTTTGTAGTTAATACACATTAGCAATTTAAAATAAATCCCAGCAATTGATGACATCACACTCATAAGTTTATATACAGTATGCCATATCAAAAACTCCATATAAATAAAAATAAGAATAGGAGTAAGTTGGTATAGTTTAATACATTTTATACCATATATTTAAGAAACAATGGACTTGCCTGGTGTACAAAAAATTTCCTAAGTTCGTCTCTAATTGCTTTCCATAATTCTTGACATTCTCAATTTCTTGATCAGGTTTCTTTAATCTAATTGATACTGACAAAGATTTTAGCTTATTCTCCGCTTGCAGCAGGTATCCTAAAACAGAACATTAATTTTACATCTATTTATCCTGGACTAGCTGTGCCACGCGGTTTCACCCACGTTAAGAATAGTAGCATAATGCTTGATAGCCTATAACCTTCCTCATGAATGTAGCTATCATATAAAAAAAGAATTTTTCAAATCGGTCCAGTAGTTTCCGAGCCTATTCAATACAAATAAACAATCAAATCTTTCCTCTTTATAATTTAGTATAGATATAAAAATTACGTTTCATTCAAGTAGGTACTTATAATGATTCTACAATTTAAAAAATCACTTGCCACTGTCCGTGATAGTTTCTCGCCATCCGTGCTCCTGCTGTAGAAAGCTTATGAACTGGTCATCGAAACACAGCCTCGGATGTGATGCTACTCTCAACAGAAAGTTCTCAAGGCCCGCCCGCCGTCGCTCCACAAATTCTGGGTCTGTTGTGTCAGATTTTCTCCAAGCATACAGCACCTATAAACAAAGTAGAAAAAATTTATAGATTCCTATCATGGGTGCCTTGGACTCACACAAACACCCAGACTGGGAACTGCCCCACCGAGAATTGAACCCAAGATCCTTAGAATTGCAAACTGGTGTGGTAACCATTATACCACATAGGTCGTCAAATACTTACTCTCTTTTCAGGCAATGGCGGTATAACGACATGAGGATACGTAACTTGTAAATAGTCATGTATTTGTTCAAATTCTGTATATCTCCTCCAAATTGTGTTAATCCTAGATTGAACTACTTTGTAGTCTGGCTCTGTAACTCTGCAAAAAATTAGAAAAGTTTTTATATTCATGAAATGGATAAATCCATTATTATTGAGTTAAGATTTAAGTAGTACACTACTGATCTAAGATTGACACTTGAATAGGATACAGTAATTGCTAAAAGGATTAATATTTAATCCCATTAAATAATATAACAATATTTATATATTTTGTATTTGCACAAAGTAAAACACACATTGTATGTAGGTGACTTCCACTCCTGATTAATAATTATACAACAATCAAGGCAATAATTATGCGTGAAAACAATAGAACTAGCACTTACTTCAGATCGATTAGATACACTGTGTAATGATCTCGAACGTGTAAAGTGCCATTAGCGCGTTTCTCCGATTCCACGATTGATATATCAACATGTTTGATCAATGTGTCCTAAAACCAAAACAGTGAAATCATGTCTTGTTAACACAAATGGGAGGCGGTACGGCCAATGATATTATTATGACCACAAATAAAAACACTCGTATACTTGGCTCTCGAAATCTTCAATTGTTTCTATTACGTCCACCGCTTTACATGCCTTGGTTGGCGAATTTTCTGCAGACATTTTTAAGAAAAGATAGTTTAAATAGAAGTTTTAAATATAAGATTTTTTATACTATGAGGTTTAATATTCCAAATAATTCCAATTTATTAAAACGACTAGGCAGTGGCAAATCTTGCCTTCTTGATACAACAAAATGTGATGTCGATGTGACAGTGACAGTAGACCTGAGTGACTGATTGACAACTGGGATTGTCTGGGATTGGCAATATTGACACTGACAATATTGGCATTGACAGGACAAGAGTGACATATTTTTTATAATCGTTTTGCTGCCTTTGATAATATGGATCCTTTCGGCCTTGCACTGACAGGAATTAACATTAAAAAAGTCTTGTTATAATACAATAATCAATGCGTTCCACTAGACAAGAAAAATATCAGTATACAATCCGCTATTTTGCTGTTGATTGATTGATCAGTCAGTCAGTTTCTTTTTATATACCTACCCTACTTAGCTACAGTTTAACTACCTAATTCTAATAATTTAAAAAAAAAAAACAACAAATCCTTTTATAGTACATAACAAGGATAGATATGGCAGCATGAGGGTATTCATTTATTGATTTAAAAATTAATATTGTAGAAGTAGGAAACATGCAAGCAGGGCAGGTGACTAAAAGTGGATTAAAATATTTTCATTGTTTAAGTAAAACGCATGTAAAACGAAGTGCACTGTTTTTGTAACTTTTATATGAATGGAACAAAACGAAAACTTTAGGTATGTAGATACCTAAGTTAAGTTAAGTAGTGTCAACTGTGTCACTGAAAAGGAAATAAGCAATCGGGTTCGAATCGACATTTTTAGGACAACTCTTAGAATTATGAATAGTTTTCAGTAGCTACCTACGCTTTTAATGGGGTATGAAATCAAAAGGTCGCCTATTGAGGCAAATTGCAGCTCCATTAGGCTAATGGGCACACCGACACGTTATTCAACGATGAGTGCCATGGTGGCCAATCAAAACATGAATACTTAATCTTGATTTTGTTAAAATTGAATTTACTATGTAATTTATATTTTTCACGAAAAGAAAAAGTAGGCAAGGCTTTGGTGAAAAGTATTCGAAACACCTAATGGACTTTTTGAAATAGTTTTGTTTATATTATCATTTGTATTTTTGTCACCAACTAGGTAGGTACGCATATAGATTTAAATCTATGGGTACGTAGATATTTAATTGCTTTGGTATTTTGGTACCAAGGTACTAAGTAAATAGGAAAAAATGTGACTCTGTGAATTGTGAATTTAGTATAATTTTTACAAAAACCTTTTTAAATGCTCACTACACCTTAATTCTGAAATACAACTACTAATTTTTTTTATTCAAATAAGTCATTGATGTTCCCACCGTAAAACTGCTAATGATAATTCTCTTGCACACAAAAATTTACCATATTTACCAATAAACTCTTAATTCATTAGCAAAACCCTACAGCAATTAACATCCGACCACTTGAACGCCGGCACGGTGACCCAAAAACTGTAATTCAGTTAAAAACAATACGTTCGAGTGAATACCATTGTAAAATTTAATATGAACATAGAAAATTTGTTCACGCGGTGGACTCTGACTTAGAAAGACCATTATTTCATTGATTTTGCACTGAAGCACATTGAAGCATTAAGTATTGAACTTATTTACTTCGATCAAAGTGTACTTAGTATTTCTTGTTTTAACTTTTAAGTGAAAGGTAAACACACAAAGTAATTTTTATAAGAAATAATTTTTAAGATGTTTTCTTTCTACAGGAAATGAGCAAAAATTGGTCTCTCTTAAGTAGGTATAAGTAGAATCATCGCTGAAAATAAATCTCCAGTCTTCCAAGGCTTTAAGCCAAATAAAAAGATTAGAGTCTACATTAAATAAGCATTTTAACACATATAAATGTTAAAACGGTTTTAGAAGTAGGTGCCTACACAGACACAGGCACGTAGATGTGCGTGGCTTGTAGAATTTATTATGAAAATTTCAAAAACTTCTTTAAGAGATTTTCGATGGCGTTCTACATTTCAACAAGGATATTTTTTCTTGAAAGATTATGAAAGGAGTGATCGACCTGCAACTTCAGTATGTTGAAGATCAAAAACAACCTACAAGCATCTATAGAATATCATAGCCGATCATTCAGGAGATTTGCACCATTACTAACAAGCAATAAATTGTAACCGTAATTTACTGATTAGTGTGTACTTAATTAAGGAAATGGGATGCTCAAACAATTGAGGTGAGAAGCACCTCTAATTTATGTGTAGATACGAGTACATTATAACATTACTCTGTTAAATACGTCAGCATAAATTATTTATATAGTTTGATGTTTGTGTAATTGTTCCTTTAAGTGTGTATCTATGAATAATTACCAAGTTAATAATGGAATTACAAAATTCACGACGAGACCATTCTAAAACGCTTTGGCAAAGAGTTAGAAATGCTAAAATCTTCACAAAAAAGAAAGCTCTGCAGTTGTTTTAGGTGACATTATGCGTAATCAAAAGTACGAACTACTGAGACAGATTTTCTAAGGCAGGATACTAGGAAAAAGTAAAACGAACATCCTTGCGCCAAAATTACTCGATCCCTGTTTTAAGCAGCTGTCTTGGATCTTGAAGTCAATCAAGTCAGTGGCCGTCCTACTAAAATTTAAGAGGGCGCAACATACGTGTTGGTGCCTACATATACACTAGCACCCAGCATACTCTTCCTATAAAAATAAAAAATAAAAATAGTTTTGTAAGATAGGGTTAAAATTATTATTGACTCTCAGTAACAGTAGCAATAACAGTAGTAACAAAAAAAAGTTCCCTATGAATTAAAAACCACTTCCTTTTTTCGAAAGTCGGTTACAAAAGACAAGTTTTTCTTTGAGTATATTTTGAATATTGTCACATTTATGTATATTCCGTATGAAAAAAATGTTTCACTTTGCTATCGTAAAAACGTAAACATTACCGGCTTCTGCAAGCCAGCAATCAAAGCAATCGGATTGCCGACATTTGCGTTCAAATACTGTAATCCGTGCTTTGCAAAAGTTCTCAATGACTCCACAAATGTTTTTTTTATTGACATACCTATCGGCGTAGGAATTTGTTTCGAACATACGATATTGGAGCCTGGTGACGTTCTGACATAGTTGGCAAAGTATTTTGCTTTTATTTAAAGCATTCCGAGGAATTATCTACTAAGCTCTGCCTTTCAGTCCAGGAAAAACTAATTCGGCTAACTATTTCTCGTGACTTTTTGGAGTTGTTTGAAGCTGACCCGCAAGGATTTGTAACTGTAGATGAAACCTGAGTTTGTTATTATACTCCAGAGTACAAACAACAATCCTAGCGAAGAAATCTAATCAAACAATCTTAAGCGAAACAAATAGCTCAGCATTATATGGTTGCACCCTATTGTGTCATTTGCGTCAAGAAATTAAACAAAACTGTCCAAGATTATTCAGAAAGAAAAGTTTTTTATTTTCCGTTTTCTTGTTTAGGCCGCTAAATTTTCAATTCAAATTTGTACCTTTAACCTAATCTATTAAACTTAGTTAGACTTGAATTCTCAATCAACCAAACTTAAAAGTACTCGTAGATGCAGTGTAAAATGATACTACCAATTAATTAATATAGGTAACCAAGATTACAGAAATGGGTTTAATAAAAAACAGTTAGTATATACTCGTAAGTATTAAACATACCAACTTAAATTTAAAAAAAAACCGTAATAATATTCCGTATTCATACCGTATTCTACGTAACTATGGAAATTGAGCCATGATAAAATTTAAAATTGAAGTTGCTTCTAAGTAATACCGTGCTCTAAATTCTTTATTTTATCACGATACGAGGTCGCCGCCGGCGTCGGGTGGCCCGTTTGCGGATGTAATGGCAAAATATAGATCGTAATCAGAATGAGTAGAGTAGTTGTATTGTAGATGATATAAATATAGTAGGTATACAAGATTCCGAAGAGCAAATGTTAGGACAACATAATATTGTGGGTATCTACTAATATTATAATCGAAAGTTTGTAAGTATGGATGGTTGGTTTATTACTCTTTCACGTAAAAACTAACTGAATGGATTTTAATAAAAATATACAATAATATAGTTTATACATCAGAATAACTCATAGGCTACAATTTATACAGATAATGTGTGAATTGCTCGAGATACTAATTCTGTGCAGACGAAGTCGCGGACACCAGCTAGTAACAGCATAAAAAGTAGGAACTTCCCGTAGGTATTTTGTTCTCAGAGTGTGTCCAGTGAAATCAACGTTTTCCACTGTCGCCATAAAGGCGGCCGTAATCAGCCGCCATCCGGCCGTAATACAGAGTATTAAATTTCGACACTCTAAATCGTGACTAGAAGATAATCATTAAGAAAATAAAGATATATTTACACATAATCGTAGAAGCCACGATATGTCCTTTGTCATCAATATTATAGATAGGCATTTTGTAAAATATACAGATCTTGTTAAGTTTCTTATTTTATTAGGTTCTGCAACAGTATTAAATGTTTAGGATTTATTTATTTTTTTACTTAGTGCGATCACACTATATATTATTATTCACAGTCATACATTTTTAATTTTTTTTAATTTAAAGTGAAAATCTTTTTTTACTTGGAAAGAATTTTCTCATATCTACGCGTGCAATGTAGTTTAAGTAGGTAGCTTTGTGGATTGTACAAAACAAGACTGTTATGGACTTACAATTCAATTTTCCTCACCGGTTGCGGTGATTACACATTTTCCGGTCACATAAGTAGGTATTTCACACTCTATCTCCCACATAACCATTTGAAGTTAGTCCCTTTCTATCATTGATATTTCGTATATATGTGAAAGAGATGAAAGCTTTTGTAAGGGTCAATTTGTTCGCGTGTGAGAGTCGCAAGAAAAATTTGCAATTTCTTTTCCAATGTCTTGTGTTTTACGAGGTGTAAACCTTTAGAATATTGAATCTTTGATAAATGGGACGCACGTGAAAAATTGATGGCTTCCTTTTTCTTTCGGGAAATCTTACTGAGTAAGTGTCTTGCAAACTCTTGTGAAACCTATATTTAGAAGTACAATCAAGAATAGTTTCAGTGTTTGAACTGTAAACTGCAAAGATCTACTGCAGTTACAATTCTTTTGAGATTTTCCTACTTCTCGTATGTTGGTTTTGCATCTTTTTATTAGTCTTTTGCTTTCCGACTTAATGTATCTCTATCCTCTTATCTCCGTTATTTTCGATGCCTACTTTCTCAAAGGCTCTCTGGAAGAAATTTGAGCAATAAGACTACTTTTGTGTTATCCTTTGATACTCTATTGTGGTATCTTCAGTACATTACTGTTTAATATTAGTTGTATGTATTGGTGTGCAGGTCAGTCATCCATCTATTTATCTATCTTCATATCTTCGTGTTTCATTTGTAAGTTCTTTGCGTCCGATATCGAACGTAGTTCGGGACCGCACTGTTTGCTAGTTTTGTTTTAAAAAACGTACCTACCAGACAACGAAAGAAGTTCAGAGTAGCACTTTGCTTCGTTTTTTGTTCGCACGAAGTTCGATTGTTCGATTGTTCTTCAGCGTAGACCAGCATAGACTATCTTGGATCGTTCGGAAAATCTTCTGAAATTTTATTTTTACGAATATGTAGATACCTACTTGTAATTAACGTATTTCTGTACACTTAATATTGATTTTAAAAACACGCTTTCCCTATTGATATTTTCGGATGCTTTTCTCCGTCTACAAGAATGGATAACATTACAAGATCTATGTAGGTAGAGTAATGAGTAGGTAATCCTTGTAAAACATTAACCTATTGTTGAAGTACCTACTTTCTCCGCAAAATCAGACAGAAGCCGAAGTTACGTGTCGTTATGTTAGTTAGATACTGGAAGGCATATTGTAAATTAAACCTTAGATTAATTTCCCTCTACATGCTCTTATTATGTTTATACAACAAAGCAAGCTTCAATTTTGTTTACAGTATATGCCCACATAAATTCAATGAATATAATTTACCTACCTACTGAGGGAATTACGTCTCACGGCAATGCTAATTATATTATAATTACATTATAACATGGCACTCTGATTATTAATCTGGAATGCCAGTGTGGCGGACTGTCTTTCATTAATGATAACTGGAGGTTGATATATTGCGAACTGGGAGGCAATCCTTGCATTGTGTACATCCCATAATAATATATGAAAAATGTCCTCGAAATGCGGCGTACATTTATATGTATAAGTCTATTTAGGTATAAAATTAACAACTGAAAACTGTATCATTAACGATTGAGATGCCGAATCGATTACAGGTACAGGTAAGAGTGGAAGCACCGACCAAGTACCTAAACTGGAGAATTGCGATTTGATGACAAGGCTATGAACGAGTAGGTAACGTGTAAAATAAACAATAAAATTAAACAAAATTCGTATGATCGATTCTCCCGTAATGACATCTAAATTTATTCAAGGCAAGTATCTAAAAAAGTTACCAAATAAATTCAGATTTCTAACAATTTGATCAAATATTTGCTGTGCAAATTGTAAAAGTATCGCTTCTTACACGTGTGTTTCGTCTCTCGTAACAAAAGCGTTGCTTAAACAAGTTTATTTGCTATTCACACTCAATGCGCACTTCATTGGAAATAAGTTAGTGATTTGTTTACACGTCCATTCTTGTGTAAATATATTTTTATCAATGTCCTCGAACCTACTTTCTTAGCTTATTTCGCGTTGCGTCTATAAAGTTTTCCTTTTATTCACGATATCGTCTCTGAGGATTTCGAGGAGTACCTACGTGTCGATTACAGTTTGGTGAAACCATCCGTATATTCATAAAGGTATGTTTTATTTCAAAGTTAACGCACACCAGGCTATTGGTGGCGGCCACTAGTGGCCGTCTGTAGAGTCGTAATACATAGTTACGGACGCACTTTTAGCTTGTTGCAAGCACATGTGGCGTGTGAGTCGAGCTAGAAATCATATCATACGTTACAAAAACGTTGTTCGCGGTGCGCTCTCCAATATCTACGGTGTACATAGTACATACGTACTACGTACTACAATGACTCTATGACAGTGCATCACATTTTATTACAACACTCGAAACGTAAATAATTTCCAACCCGTTAAATGAGTTAATGGAAGAAACACTAAATACAAAAATTTATTCAACGCATGTATAGTCCAGTATTCTTCCTTCTACGATTTAATGACAAATTTATTCATTTTTCCTTCACATTTGACACAGCTTACTCGACCTTCAATGTAAATCGTTTGAAATGTATTACTTTAACACCATGAACCCCGTATTGTTGACAGTTTTTCACAACTTTCTCAAAAATCAAATTGAAGTGAAATTCACTACGGCAAGTGCCCGGACTGTGGGCTAAACTTTTCTAATCCACTCTATATAAAACAACTCAATTTAATGTAATAACTTTATTTGGCCTAGGCCCTCAAAAATTTATTGGTTTATGTACATAAAATAAATTAAATTATGTATTAATACCTATAAAACAGATTCTATTCGTGTTCCAATTAGGCACTCCTGTTATACTTGTATCTGCAATGTAGTATATTACGGATGAATAGGTCATAACGTGATTTTTTGAATACAAGTCGTTGCTCAACTTTGCAATTCCGTCTCGAGGGACATCAAATACCAAACTCGACAAATTTCTCAACTCAATTCAGGTTTCGATGAATGGTGCTGTCATACAAAGCAATTTCTGAGTTTGTGAAATTCGTGTACAAAAACATTCTAGAAACAGGTAGACGGTATTTATAAAGTATTTCTGGAGCGAGTATTAAAATCTACAATTCTGTAAATAATATACTTAAGATTAAGAACATAACATTATTAGACGTACCTAAGTTTTAAATAGAAAAATGTATAAATTTATTTCATTTCAGTTAATTTATGGATGACTTTATTTGACCATGCTAGAGCATGGTCAAATAAAGTCATAGAGGCCTAGAGGCCTTCCCCGGTTGTGGGGATCGACCCGTGCCCAGCTATGAGACATAGTGTACGAAACTATCGTCATAACAACAGAAATCTAAATTCATCATTTATATTTTTAGGACCCTTAGAATGACAGACCAGCATGGTAACCACTATGAAAGTAGAAAGAGTTATAATGATACAAATAATATATTCAATAGCAGAGGAAGACAGATTTTTCTAACACGTAGTTAAGTTATCGTTCATGTTCAGGGCTGTAAGTTGGCACGCTAATTGCATTTACTCGTGGAAGACTCAATAAATTACGATGCACATCTGCATCATGTCGTTCGAAAATTATATTTTGACATGCTCCATATAATTATCTAAAAAATGAAGTTGATATGACTACTCTAATAGTAATAGGTAATCATTTATTACAGCACAGATTTGAAAGTATAAAATTATGATTATGCTTAAGTTAATGTAGCTTTAGTTAAAAGTAATAATAAGTTATTGTATGATCACTACAAATTATATATAAGATACTTATATTTATTGTCTGTTACATCCAAACTTCTGATGATCGTTTGTTAGGAAACTTTCTGGACACTCATTGTCGGCGATTTGTGAAACAAACGTGCTGTAACTTTTTCAACTTTATCGTGTTACTAATGTTATTTCTCTTAATCTTCTAACGACGTGTTTACAATTCTTCTTTGAGCAAATTATTATTATCTGTAATAGTATCTGTATTATTTTTCGCACTCACGATTTATCTCCATCAGGTTACGAATATACGGGCCCTAGTCATTATTATTATTAAACTGACTAATAATAATCTTTTTAATGTTTCACTCCTATCTGCTTTCGCATATTTTGCTATGCTTGGTTTTAATTAAAACAATCCTATCCTATTGCATGCTAGGTCTTTCTATAAAAAGTGTTTGAGCTGTGCGCAGCTTTTCAAATT
Organism: Noctuana stator; assembly: GCA_018231225.1. Classification (NCBI taxonomy): domain Eukaryota; kingdom Metazoa; phylum Arthropoda; class Insecta; order Lepidoptera; family Hesperiidae; genus Noctuana; species Noctuana stator. The sequence goes on along the minus strand of DWQK01002832.1, from coordinate 405 downwards.
TAGTGCTTAGTTCAACAGGAAAACATAAAAGGTGTAGTCGTTTACCCGTTAGATTTCGAACCGACACAACAATGCAAGTTTTAATTACCAAAGAAACTAATATCCACTTCGGATAAGGAAAACATAGAGCAGTGCCTACTGAAGAGTGAGATTAATAAGACGGCTCGCGTTCTCATCTTTCTGACCTCAATAAGTAAAACAATGGGGTAGTCAAATGATATAGTTTTAACACCCTGTCAAAACACCATCTAGAATAATGTAGGTACATTTCAAATGGTAAAACATTGTGAACGAAATAGGTGTAGACCATCTATGTCTATCTTATATATAACTAGTTGACCCGGCGAACTTCGTACCGCCTAAGAACCAGTAAATGTTGTGTTAACTTATTAGCTTCATGGTTCG
>DWQK01002831.1:0-12465 GCA_018231225.1 Noctuana stator | reverse complement strand
CCCGAGGCCTCGCTGGCTCGAAAATCATAAATTTTATTATTATCGGCCCCGAATGGCCGCTCTGTGAACTGCCAATTTTTTTGTTATTTAGGCTAAAATAGAATACCTATCACTATTGAACCTCGATTTAACGGTTTCCAATTAGGAAATGTCCTATATTGGTTGTTATTATTAAATAATTGGCCTAAATATATAAAATAAAATAAAATAAAAACATTTTCATAAGGTATATGTATACCTACACTCGATGAACGTCAAATAACAGTACATACATCAGCTTTAGGCGCCCCTTTGGCTATCGTAGGCCGGGAGAAAAAAGCCGGCGGAAAAAAACTCTCGGCACTATCCTTTTGTATTTAATTCCTAGAATTATGTTTTATATGCGATACTTCTGTGGAAAGGGGTTCAGAAATTAGGGTTCAGAAGTTATAATTATACTACGAGTACATACGAGTATTATACGACATTCAAATTTAGTTGAAAAACAAAACCTACCCAGTCGGCCATTTTCAGTGTAAAGACCGAGATCGTGGGCTTATTACCGTCGTCGGTTGCGTGTGTGCCGTTGTAAGATGCCGAATTCTTGACTGTGTGTTGGTGATTGGCAATTTTGGTGGCGGGCTCAAGGACGACCAGTTCGGGTTCAGTAGCCACCATCGACTGTGAACGACACCATTTCGAACATTGACCTTCTGCGTTTCCTTTGCCACATCGAATAATACCCACTGTGGATCAGTTAAAATACATACACAATTGTGCGTGGTACACAAAGCACATTTAATCGACTTTGACTTAGAAACAATACATGCATTAGCATGTAGTTAATTATGAAGCTACGGTCAATGCCCTGATGATTTCTAATAACCTATACTGTACGTTCGTTTTAAGTATCTAACACAATATGTGCATGTTAGTTAAGTGTTTAAGGTAGTGTACCTAACATTCGATCGTTATATTAAATGTTAACATTAGTATACAAGTAAATAAGACGTGACCTTTTTCCATTAGTGCAGCTCACACTCTCTCTGGTTATAAAATTTTACAATGCTTACAAGACCTGGTCATCAGGACCTGAATCTCCGTAACTCTAATTGCGATTAAAGAAATTTGTTTGATTGAGTGACAACTTCTGTGTCACGAATTCTAAAAGTCCTTCTATAGCATATTTGGGACACAGGCTCCAAAATAAGTTTTTGAAGTTTGTAGTAAAAAAAATTAATTTTTGAGTTTCAAGACGGTTTTATAATAATAATAAAAGTATCTGATTATTCGGCTTAAAATAATGGAATATGTGTTCCACTAATTTAATTGAGACTGCTAAATTCAAAGTTTCAAGAAGATACAACTAGATCACAATAAAATTCACCATGCCTACTTGCTACTTCTATATATCCGGTGCCCATGGAACCTCTCTTTATACTTCTTTTATAACTCTTTTGAAGTAAAACTTAATGTATTTTCCCTCTGTTTCAGGTAAGCATAGACATGGACGCTGGAGTAACAGTCTCCTAGTCTTCGCGAGTGGCATGGGTAAAGTGGTATTCTCACAAGTGGTGGTTCACAATTTATGATTGCACGTAATGCGTTCTCGTTAGAGCACAATGCACCAGGCTGCAGTGGTGGTGTGGTGTCAGTCACCCCGTTCTAACGGGGCTCGCCCTATAACTGCTCGCGACTCGCGAACAGTCGTCAGCCGCGCCGCAATTGTCGTGAAATCGCTTACTAATGCAACTGCAACTGTATTCATAATGCATACGTAATAGTCCTATCTAGCCTTCAAGCGCCATGGAGTCGCCACTGCCGGTTAGGTATTAAAGGACGTGTAGTAATTCATATGAAAAACGTTTTTGAGAAATCATCAACTTGAACACACTACAAATATTTCATTGTAAACTGATACCTTTTTAGGTAGTAGCACTACCACTCCCAGTTCTACCGCAAAGATTTGGATCAAAAAGGGATGTTTGCTACCCCAACTAGGACTAAAGATAATTAATTATACAGTGTAGTTTAATACGGCCTTCATATTTATTAGTTAGTTTTAATTTACATATTTTGGAATACCTAATTATCCTTGTATACAATATGAATATCATAAAAACACTGCAAATAATTAAGTGTCAACAAGTAAATCAAACTAAAAATAAATAATAGCACATTTATGTCATTCGAATGGTATATTGCATATTCGATTTATCTGAATAAATGCTAAATTATAAGAATAGCATATTGTGAAAATATATAGAGGCTTCCCGCTGATATTTTATCATTAACAAACTGATTTGAAAGAAGATCCCTTTTCGCGATATCGTTTAGCGAAGACACAATGCTCCGACTATCTGGGAATGTCGGTTACGGGTCCGTCTTCACAAAAGGAAGTTAAAAAACTAATCTTTGAACAGTTCTATCCCAATTTTTTACACCCAAAAAGTTTCGATTAAACAATAGTTTCAATTTTTTTACACGTTCACAGAAGAGTTAGACGCTTGATCGCAAAGCTTGCACAAGGATACACATTTTTGAGCAAAAAGTTGGACTTTACCTGTTAGTGAAATCCGAGATGAAAAGAAAGGGTACATCGGTTGGCATCGCCATTTTTTAACAATACGCAAGCGAATCCGAGTTTACCTGATTTAAAAAACAAGGTAAAAATTGGAATCGAAATTGAAAGGAAGTTAAAGTAAGGGTTAGCGAATCTTTATTGTTATAGCATGGGTTCAGCAGATGGTATTCAATCGCCTCGTTGCTCTTTATCCCTGAGATAATATGGGTCACGACCAAGCGATCATACAATTTGTCTTTCTTAACCCACATACATAGGAAACAAAAATACTTTTTGTTTCAGTTGCCCTTGTTAACAAAGACGCACGAAGAGTGCCTTAGCTAAATATTATTATGATAATAAAATGATCCCTTTACTAAAAAAATCTTTGAAACAAAGAAAACTTGTGACTAACTTACATTGAATCCACGAATTTCTTTTGCAAATGATTATTTGGTTATTTTTGTCACGTAATTCCTGCTGAGTATATGTTGTCGAATGTTTTATCGAATTTAAACGGTGTACTATACAGTGTTTATTTTATCTGTATGGTCTCGTTTTGTCATGAACAAAAACTATTTAACGAAGTGATGATCCTGTAGGCATAGATTTTAAAACGGTTTATTTTCGATCTCAGCGCTGATTTTAATTACAATACTTTTGATAAGATATTAAATACAAATCTCCGTACTCAACTATGTACCTACATAGTCGAGTACTCAAAGGCTTAGACAGCGTTAAACTTTAAATTCAAAATATTCAGAAAGTGGCAATAAATCTTCTAGAAAACAATTTAAAAAAGTTAATCTTTTTTATTTTTGGAATGTAAGCGTATACCAATCCAATTACGCAGTGCAGACTACCACATTTTTCATTACTGGACTTTTAATTCCGCGGACAATTTCCTGTTTTATTTTGGTTATTTACCAAGGTTGATGGTGATGTGGTACAGCGAGAGTACACCGTTACACGCACTGGCGGAGTTGAGTGCTCGCGCTCGCGGTCGCCGACACCACCAGTTATTACCGACGTCCTCACTGGCAACCCATAGCTAAGCTTTACTACGCCTTTATTCCCATTAAACAGATTCCATTTCTAATACGTTTGATGTTTTTGCACAATATTTTACTACAAAAAATTTGCATGAAAGTGAAATCGGCATATGCCATTCGCAAACTACCCCGTATAAAACGTGGCACACGACCACATGCAGATATCGCCACGCGTACGATAAGTACACCTTGTTGCTCTCTTCCGTGTTAAAAAATACTTACCACAAAAGATTTAAAAAATTTGAATGAACGACCCAAGCACTTTTTACTAATAATATGATACCTTCTGCTGCCACGTTTCACCACCAGATGGGAAACGAGGAAGTGTGCACACAATACCATCAGACCCAAAAATAATTACCGATTGCCAAAAATTGAAACCGCTTTTTAAATAATAATCTCCAAAATACTTAGCCTCGCCAAACGAGTAGGCGGCACACTCCAAACTGTCTTTAATAATACATAGTCGAAGTTGAACGGTTGCTTTATTGTCATGTTTTAACATAATAAGCTGCGTTTTTTATCGATAATCTATAATCTGCTCTAGTATTTATGGTGATAGAGATGAAATTAGATTGTTAAAGGTAACGCGCTCGATTATTATTTATACACAATACATGTACTTAAACATGTTATTTACGCACGACGCACGATTATAATATTACCTACTGTCGAAGAGTTTGATGAACTTATAAAATAATGAAGCCACTGTATATATAAAATTTGATTTTGATTATCGTGACGTTATTGTTATAGAGTACCTACGTGTGACATGTTTGTCAAGAATATTTAATGTGAGTTTTATAATGATACTGGTATTGTGCGTCCATGTATTTGTTTAGTTGAAGTAGGTACATAGGTACTTAGATACAGTAGCACGACTCGGAAAAAAGCAATCGAAACCGGTCTGTGATGAAATGAAAGTTGGTTATAGGTAATACTCGTTACTTTCTCCAGCTTGCTGAATACTCGAACTTTAACCACACAGTGTGTAAAACCCTTTCCTGTTGCTAAATGGTTTAAATTATGTAATAAGAGTATAATAAAATTAAAGCAAGAGCAAATAGATAAACTATACACGTATAGGTACAGTACAGTACATAGATACATTACATCAGATATGTCAGGTACGAGTATGTAGGTATGGAGTTCATACAATATCCGAATCCAAATTCGAAAGATATCTATAACATCCCTACATACGAGTAGCTATGGTAGTAGGTTTAATTTGTATTTTCTTCAATCTTTAATAGTTATATCTTTGTCTTTGCCTTCAAGGGTTGCATGAAGAAGTTTATTTAGTTAACAATTTATTTAACGAAACTTTTGATCGATGTACCTAAGTATATTTTTGTGACTGTTATGTCTTTTAAATATATTCCTGGTTAGAATAATCAGTACTCCTTCAATAAAATCGTATTTTGATACGTTTGATGTCGTTGATCTATTGGATATTTGTTCACGTTTATCTTATTTCTGCAATAGTCGTCTATATCGCGGAATATATTTACGCATAGTATGTGAATAAATATCTTATAATACAGTACAATTTTCGTAGTATTCCGTCCGTTTCAATTTGATTTTGAACAGAATGGAATAGAGGGACATATTGTGTGTTTAGTGTTATAAATTCAAACCGTAGTATAACTACCTATGTACTTTAACTTAGTCAGACTCAGAGGAATTGTTTTTATGTATAAATAAATATTTTTCCAGAAACTTAACTAGAAGTTTGTTGTACGACCGTAATTTAGAAATTTCATAATTCCTACATCAGCTTAACAATAATTATTAATAGCTTAATTTTTTTAATTGGAGATCTAAAAACATGCAATTTTTAATAACCTGCTGCGAATAAATAATTGTAGAGAATCCTCTCTAGCTGTCTGGCATTTAATTCCAGTTCTAGCATAAATTATTCCGATGATGACAAATTTTTATTTTACTCCCAAACTAGTGACCGGGCGGGATTCGCATGGGTGCAACTCACATAATACATGATATTAAGTATTGTATGACAACATAGGCTGTAGTTGTGTGTGTGAGTTTAATATCACTTTGATGTTAGTAGTCTTTGCTGATAACTGGGTGGCTCTGTCCAGAACTTTTGTTTTTGTACCGATCAATTTTTTTTTTCTGATCTGATATGATAAAATACTAATAACCCCAAATTTCGTTCAGTTCAGACGTTATGAGGGAACAGATAAATATACATACATAATTGCATTCCCAGAAACATAATACCTACCGATAGTACCGATATACTCTCGTTTCTGTTTCATCGTAGTCTGGTAAAAACTGTATGTACGGATGTGTGGATAGTGTGGGCACATCAGTCATGCTACCTTTTGTTGAGGTCGCAACACAGACCTCTAAACTCCTCGCAGATGTTGTGATTGAGTATCACAAGACACGATGCACGTCGCGTCACGTTCTATCTTCGTCCAAATAGGAAGCTGAGCTGTGCTCTGACAAATCCTTGTGCGGATATTGCGGATTTGAATTAACAAGGTACATTGAAATCTATCTAGGAAGAAGGCGTTCAGAAGTGGTGATTTAAATAAAGTCAAGGATGATTTGCGTCGCAAACAACGACGGGGTCAGTAACTCGGCGCAACTGCCGAAATTATCGCGGGCCGTACACGCGCCGCGCGGCCAACGAACGCACCAAGGCCATGGTATCCGCCGCCCGAACCCCGCTCTTCCCTCGCCTCCACCACGCTCCTCCAGCTCCAGCCTTCAGCACCCTCCTCACCTCAACACTCAGCAAGCGCCTCATTTATATGGAAGAAAATCTGTGCCTGTATCTGAAGGCTAAAAGGACACGGTGATGACGCAGTTGTAAAGAAATCAGTATCTTGTAATAAAAATTATGTGGTACCTAATATAGAACTGTAGTTCTACTAGAAAACAAGATGGACGTTGAAGAAATACTAATTGAATAATTATTTACTAATAATGTAGCAAGAGTGTGCAAGGTACTCACGTAATATCCAGGGTAACATGGAACACTGAAATTTGCTAACGTATATTGATGAGATGAGAGCACTGAAGGTTGGCGGGTGCGGAAGCGGCGACGGGCGCGGGGCGCGGGGCGGCAGGTGGCGTCAACGCGCGGCCGTGAACTTTCTTTGGACACGTTTTCAGGAACGATGCTGCGCAATATTCCGCGCCAAAGCCTGTCGAAGCCCCTCTCCGCGATCCCCTTCACACCGTCCCACCGTACCTACTTGCGAATTTCCTAATCGACGCCTTAATTATTTTCAGGAAAAGATAAATACGAAATTGCTACGTCTGTCTCAGTTGGTGACGTGGGTAGATTTTGATAGACATTTTGTCTTCCCATATTTTTAACTTATGTTGCCAAGTAAGAAACAATGTACGAAAACTGTTCGAGGTGTCTTTATCTAGTGCGTTTCTCCATTTTGGATATCATTCTTTTGACTTTAAAATATCTGAGAGGCATTTAAGAAATGTATTTAGCGCAAAATTCAGAGTTTCAAGATAACTAATGCTTTGTTTACAAAAACACGGAATACATCAGTATAATGAAGCGAAATTTCCTGAATTCTGAAGAAATGAGGACACGTATCTTTTGTATTCGTGTATAACTTGAAACGTTAAATTTTAAGTATATACCTAATATAGGATTTATTTAAATATATATCTTCTCAATTTGCTTAATCGTTATTCATATGGAAACAAAAGATAAACAGAACAAATAGGGTCAAACCGAAATGTCAAACAAATGTAATTAACGAAACCACAAAATGGTGATATTGATATAAAACCAATCACTTGTCTCGCTCTCGACATTAATGAGGGCGAGCAAATTAAATGTAACAGTAGGAAACGAACGCGGCATACTTCCTCATTCTTGTCCCTGTTGTGTAGAAGTGAGTAATGCAACGTAACTTGCACACAGTGAACGGGTTATACAACCGCGGTGCATCATCGGCCGAGTGCGGCAGCCGCCCGCGCCCGCTCCCGAGCCGCTCTGATTACGCACACCGCACACACCACCGCCGCACCAGTTCCAATACCTCACTTATTCTCACCGCACCATCTACCACTGGCTCTGTGCTACAGATCCACTGCCATCTTGTGCCAATAGCCGATTTCAATGCTCCAATTGGCACATTCTTGTTAACTTACGATTCGCTCGACAGACTGAGATAAACTATGTGTTGTGTGAGAGGAAATTGCGATTTGGCGGTTACTTCTCATTCGGTGTTCCTTAACATAGCTACGTAGACTATGTAGTCGATCGTACGTAGTCGTCCTTTAAGAGCAGGAAGTCTGGCTTCGAAGTAAATATCAAGGCAAGCAAACTCGTGAACCAAAAGAAGAGAGAAAGGAATTGTTACACTCTCTTGTACTCGTATAAGAACAACAATGAAACCTAATTTTTTCATTTAGTCATTTGTCAGTCATTTTCTTTGTCGATGATGAATTTAGGTTACCCTTGATTGCTCCTGTACTTACTTGTACTAACGACATTCTACATATAAATATTTGCTTATGCTATCAAATAATAATTTAATACTCGTATATAGAGCGTGTCAATATTCACATTAATTTAGGATTTAGTATTTGAAATCTAACTCAATGGTACGCCGCATTTCCTCATTTGCTTGACATTGCCTTGAAGTCAGTGTTGCGGTTAATTCGGTATTATTTGACATTGAAGCTCCGATAGTAGGGTGAACTAGAGTGGGGACTACCAGGAAATTCCTTCAGATTCATCAACATAATAGAACGAGTCATTTTCCAAGCGTTGCGACCAAATAATATTTTGCACACCGAACAACATACTCGTAAAGAAAATCCTTCTTTACCAACGTAAAAAATATAACTACCATTTGGTCTAAAAACTATTACCTATGTCATTATATTTGGTTATATTATTAACAAAAATTTATTAACGGACGTAGGAAAATCAGATTGTCGAATCTCGTGGTTTCTGCCAAGAGTCGAAGGTTTTCATTTAGCATTCACGTACCTACTTTTTGACTGAATGACTAATAAATTAGTGCAGATTATTTATTATGGAACATAAATACCTGTAGTCCTTTTTCGATTTATTTCGCAATTTAATTTACGCAATTTGTTATTCAAATATTTATTTATTACAAATACCATCAATCATACAATCAAGTAGGTAGTTGAGAAATAAATATTTCTATCCCTGTATGTGCCTGTGGTTGCTATATCTCCTTATAAAGATACGAAGAGGTCAAACAATATCTTACCTAGGTACATAATCCATTACTGAGTGTTAGTGTTGGTTTGGTACTACATAATCGTAATAAATATGTAATAGTAATATCACTTAATTTCGTTTATAAACATAAACTATGTAAAAAATAAGTATTTAGGCATAATATTTTAAACATTATCACGTAGAATCAAGCCACTAAGCTCTATAAAATTAAAAAAAAATGAAATCAATGCTGCGAAACAAATGTGTATATAATGTACCTATCCAGGTGTATATTTAAGTTGAATGTTTGGGGCCTCAGGCAGCCGCCATGTAGCTATTAATTGAGCACAGCCGACAAATTGACCTTGTCCTTGGCCCGGGTTGCCGAATCACCCGAGGTCGCCAACGATTGAGCTCGTCCGGATCGCACGCTCTATCACATATTCACATACCGACTCGTTGCTCGTCGTATTGTCGGGTCATGCGGACTCATGCGGCATGCCGACGGCCGACACTCCGACAGTGGACGTCACCAAGGCGATGTCAAGCAACACGCAGTCAATATCTTATCGACAATTAAATCGAGGGTCTTTTAATTGATGTTTTAACTGACTTTTCTAGAAAAGTAATAAAGATTTACGTTTTCTTAGATCAATAGGTAGTGTTGACTTAGGTTAATATATATATGAGGAGTACAACACTTACCCATTCGACGTTTGTTTCATACATTGAATGTACCTTAAAAGTCCTATTACGTCTCTTTACCTATTATATTATGTAAAGTTAGAACTTAATAATATAATTGGAAGAGGTTATTTTCATTGACATGTTTATATTTATTTATAATTTTTATTCTTTTATAGCAAGTAGTATGAAGTTTATGCGGTATATACCTAATGGATATTAAATATAAGAATTGAATAAACATTTATGTTATTTGTAAATACGCCCTCACATGCCATAAAAATATTATTGCAATAAAGGTTTTTTTGTAAGTCATGAAACTAAATCAATAGGTAGGTTCATTCATAAATATATACAATGTAAGATATTTTGTGATAAAATATTAGTTACGTGTATCCCAGATTATGCATAGTTTATAGGTCTAATTTTTTATATTTTATGCATGAACAGTTTGAACACGTATGTAGAAGTGGTGCGCAGGCGCAGTGTCGTCAGCGTAAGCACCGGGGTAATTGACTCGCGCTGACCTCGCGCTGCTTCGGAAAAACTCGCCCGAGCTCGGAGCTCTTCGCTGTTTCACGTTGTAAGCTTTTATATTACGCCACAATAATACCTATACATGTTTATTATAAATTAAATATAGCCCAAGATGTCTGATACCTGAATAATACATTTAGAACAACCAAGTCTGGTTTTTTTTTTATATAAAGTAGACAGAATCTATCGACTAGAGCAGAAAACGACATTTTATGAGTACCTAACATTTATAATAATATAAAAATAAGTGCTATTTTATATTAAAAGGATTGGTCAGAAATATAAAAGGATTGAATTTTTTAAATATTTTGCCTTTTTTACTCAATGGATTAAGTTTGTTTAAATCAGTAAGAGTTTCGTGTTCGAAAAGTTCTTGTTTCATATTTGAAAAATTACCATTTTTAAAGCAGATAGGTATTTGAAGTTATTTTCTGTTATATGTTCATTTCATACTTTAAATGTTGAACGCTTTTAACTACCTATACGAGCTAAATTTATTGGCACGGTTGCGTAACCACTTCGGAAGCGTTTACCCACAAAGCGGGCTCTGAAAATGTTTACACGTCTATTGCGTAGCGCGTACAATAACAGCGCAGTCCACGATATAAATGGGAACAACAACAACAACAATCGAACGGATCGCGTTTCAAGTGCGCATCATGTAACCGCCTGTCTCAGCAAAGCCTTGACCGCGACTCGAACCAATATTCGGCTTCGCCCGACTGACCGACGGTTCTCGGAATCTGCCAACTAATCGAGACCCGCCATGCCATCCTCCGATTACAACAGTTGACTACAGTATTGCGTCTTTGCTAATGTTTATTTTGAGAACACGTGAGCTCTTATCCCTTAGTCCTTACGTAACGAATGTTGAGCGATATTTAATTTTAAATACACGTATCAAATTGATTTCATCTGTGCAAATATGCATGTATAAGCACACTTATTTTTATTTACACTTAGCTTCGTTCTTTTGACCTGTTGCAAAGAGTTTTATCTCATGTTCGCTATTCTTTCTATAGTGTTCTACGCATAATAAGCGTATTTCTGCAAATCGACCATAAACCTGACACCACATTACAAACTACTGAAATCTATTTATAAATGCGATAATGGAGATCATAAATAGTGTTAGAAGGGTAGCCAGGTGCCCGGTATTTTTGGAATGTCCACATAGAATGTATGCAAAACAATAAATAAATATATTTATTTCGTACATACCAATAATTTCGTACGTATGGTAGTTCCAATACTACAGAAGACACGGTGAATAAAACTTTTGTAACGTTTTGATTTAAATTAGTCCTAGAGCTTAGGAAGTATTACGCAATGTATTGCCACGTTTGAATGCTAAATTTAACTCTTAAAATGAAACATGATGAGGTTACGTAATAAAAAAAAAATAGTTATTACTCATTTTGTTTTTTGCTATGTTGTCCCAAGTTTTAATTGAAGTCTTTCTAGTGACTCTATTGTAGAGCCGTTGGTATGGCGGTGGGCCAGCAGCCTATTGTCCTGCGTCCTTGGACCTTGGTCCAGCGGGAAGGCCGCCCGCCTCGCCACTTTATTACCTTCACAAAGGACGCTGTAACGACCCTGCATAATTCTAACGTCTTTATCGTATTTTTCTAAAGCGTCAAGATCAAAAGACGTGGTGGTATTGTTTTGGTTTACAACGATAAAGAGAGTTTCGTTCTCTTATGAATTACAAAGTTAAGATTTGAGGTAACAAATTCGTCGCGATTAATCCGCGTTTTTATCCTTCAACATTTTTTTACCAATCCATTTTAATTCCATTAACACGGAAATAGAAAAAACGGAAGCCATAAATTGCAAACAATATGGTACTCGACCAAGTTTTTCAGTATGATGCAGTAAAAAATGCGTCTGATCCATCGAGATCGTCAAAAGTGAATCGGCCCCATTTACTGCGGTCACATTGAACAATGCACTATAATACATGTGGCTACCGACTGACGGGACGACACCCGTTCCGACTTTTTATATCAGCAGGTAATTAACTATTATAGCCTCTATTACTTTCATGATACAGTTCATTTTTCTGGGAGCAATGGGACACTTCAAACAGCCGATGTAATTTAATACTAACGTCCCAATATTAAAAGTGAGGGCAGCGGAAGGAAGTAAAAAAATTGCGCTCCTACTCACTTTCACGTAATTTTATTCGAAGTGTACATATGCTACCTTTTTTTACTATTTGTGGTTTAATAACTTTTCAATAGGAAACTTTCGATAACACATGCTTCATGACAAAGTAAATTTTTTAAAGTCATTAATAGAAAAATATTAAAAATACATATTTTTCGCAATGAAATTTTAACCAGAATCTCAACATAACTAAATTAGTAGGTATTTCACATCAAATCAAAAAAGTTTTTGGGTCAACGAGAAACTCCCGAAGTTGCAAAAGGTTTTTAATTAGATAC
>DWQK01002830.1:0-12465 GCA_018231225.1 Noctuana stator | reverse complement strand
GCTGCTTTATTTGGTGTGGGATCACATTCTAAGAAGCGTCCTCACAACATCATTTTGGGCAGAACATTCAATTACAACATCCTGGACATGATAGAACTAGGAGCAGATAATTACAAAGCAATGTCACAATTCCAGAATATGAAAGTCCTGGCTGGAATCAAGCCCTGCTTGGTGTTTAATGGGCCTGCTTGGGATCTTAATTCTGACTTAAAGAGATTAAAGTCTTTGATGACTGACTTCTTTCACAGAGAAAAGGTTTGTATAATACCTGCATTTGTATATAGTGTAGCCCATTAAGTTATGCATTGCATGAAAGTGAAGATTGGAAGTAATTGTGCCATATTTTAGAACATAGCCTTTTTTTTTATTAAAACAGCTTGACTTTACCTATAGTATGCTATGTAGTTAAGTGCATAATAATATGAGTCCTCTAATACTTTTTCTTCACACAAACAATCTGTTACTGTAAGCTATTATTAAACATTTACAAAATCATTTAGGTTGAAACAATAAGACTACAGGGCTTGGAGCATGTTATAAGTTTCACTGCCAATGATGAAGGAATGATTTTCTTGAGGTCATACAGAATCTTGCTGAAAAAGAGTGGCCAAAGGACACCAAGAGTTGAGTTAGAAGAGATTGGTAAGTATTTTTTACACTTTTTCAATAAATTCAGTTATCTATCTAAGAGTAATTCTACGATACTTATATCTAAAGGGTAATTTATATTTAAATTTTTATCACCAGGACCTTCAATAGATTTCAAGTTACGGAGAACTAAGTTGGCTTCAGATGACCTTTATAAGGAAGCATGTAGAATACCTAGAGAAGTCAAGCCAGTTGCAAAGAAAAATATATCGAGGGATGCCTTTGGAACTAAAATGGGCCGTATTCACGTTGGCAGACAAGACGTTAGCAGACTGCAGACACGTAAGATGAAGGGATTGAAGAAATCTACTGAAGAAAAGAAACAAATGTTACTGAAAAGAAAAAAAGCTAGGCTAGACGCAAAGCGAAATATTTCAAAGGAGCAATCTTGAATTCAGTTTTAATCATTTAAATAAATAAAAAATATTAAATCTAAGATGTTTTTTTAAGAAGTCATTCTGTGATACCTGCTTATAATTTTTTTTTGTATTGGCATTACATAAGATAAAATTTAATATTGCAGGAAACTCATGCAATAAATACAAATAACTACTACGGCAATATAAAAATAAGTTCCTCTAGTACTAAATAGTAGTCTTAATGTCAATGCTCGTAATTCCGACACTTCTGCCAATGGTGACCACGACACCGTAGAACTTTCACACTTTTTTCTTGAGCTGGTTCTTTGGCGATTAACGCGCAGACTCATATCTGAAGGGTCGACGAAGTTGAATAGCGTTCGCTCACAGACACGCTTCAGAGAGTTCTCGATTTTAGCTACAACAGAATTTTGCTTTCTTCCGAAACTGTCACAGTCTATTTTTCGGGCAAGTGTACAGGGAATCCCCATACTTTTATCTGCCTAGCAGTGAATGCTGTTGGTTTGTAACACGTCAGCTAAGAATGAACAGAGTGAAAGATGGCACAACCCTGTCAGAACCCAGCTTTAACAGCCTTCATGCTCGAGGAGCACCCGTCGACAACGACCTTAATGTGCCGCTCGGAAAGGACCGGTTACGTAAGACCATTAAATGAAAAAAGGATGTTTTAGAAATAATGTTAGAAAATAAATATTTTAATCAATTTTCAATCATTCTGGTTGCTATTTCTATCGTTCGACATTCCTTACAGTCAATTTATGACTTATAGTACCTAAGTAAGATTTTCAGAATTTCGTATAAAACAAAATCTTCAAATCTTTCGTAGCCCTCAAGCAATTTATATTTTCCCCTATGCTATAATCTACTGGGTAGGTACCTACTTATTTCGGTAAATCACTTGATTAGAAGAAATCTTATTGTAAATGCACCGCCTGACACTATATTTGAATAAATACTTTACATTAGGTACGTATGTAAATTTATCACATTATGCTTTTCCCCATAGAATAAGTCTATGCTTTTCCCTATGTCGAGTTGGCCGTCCCCTATAGACTACGTTGATTACCTATAATGATTGCTTCTAGACATAATAGTGGTGGAAAAATAAAAAATGCGCTCGGTACTTAAAAACCCTAAAATATGGACAGAGTTGCGAACAAACATTAGTATGGCATATTATCATATTAGACATTTTTAAAATAAGCAAGATCGATGATTTGAAATATGGAATAACTGGTAGATACATAATACAAATAATATTATTATGATTACCAATATATAACAGGTTATAAGTTCCTCTAATCTTACCTTATATCTTATATGTAAAGTGCCTACTTTTAATAAGGAAAAAGAGAACTGACTCACCGGGTGAACTCTTACGCGACGCACGTGAAGTTTTATAAAATATAAAAGACATAAAAGTTATCCAACGCAATAAGAAGCTGCAGCGACACTATTAATTAGGTAGGTACACATACTTAATACATAGACCGCGGTCACATTTTACTGGGATTTGGTGTAGTCGTGGTACTTTAGGTAGGTACCTACTTTAAGTTTTACTCGATCTTATTAAATTATTCGTTTCTACGTACAACGTAATAAGATACGCAGGTAACAACATCTAGGTACGAATACTAACAATATACGCCTATGTATTACGAATAAAATGGGTCGAGTGGTTATCTTTCTCACAGATATTTATTACCAAGTAATCTTATTACAATTAATGCATGATGCTTTATTCAGAGAAGTTTTTTACCCAGAGGAAGAACGTTGTTGTGTTGAGGAGGAGACCTACAAAGAGTTGTAATACTTGGAGTGCTGCAGGAAGTAAGAAAAGCAAGTAAGGAAGGAATCATCCTATATAATTTAAAAACACTGACACATTTTCTGTATCTACGTGGTCGCACAGGCCCCGTCTTTAGGGGAAGCACGAAACACTAAAAGTCGCACAATCTCGATCGTTCTTAGAAATCACGTTACGAGTATAAGTAAAGGATTGCGGGGTAGTATGAGGAACTCTTGGGAGTATTAGGTTCCAATATAAATTTTGATTAAGCGAAAAACCTTATTAAATAAATCTTACTGATGTTTGTAATACACGTATACTGTTATAATAAATGATTCAGTAGATAGTTTAATATATCAGCGACATCTGATCATTTTATTTTTCCTGCTCTGTTACTATTTCGCATAATTTATCTTGTGGTTTTGTAAATTAGTTGAGTTTTGTGGTAACCAACCAATTTAGTAAAACGTTTTTTTTTCCTAGTATTATTGGTATAGTATTTCTAATATTTCCTTAAAATAAGAAATATGTTAGATTTTTTTATTTGAAAAATTTAGTACAAGTAAGTACCTGTCTAGCAATAAAGCAATATAATTTTTATTATTTATCCTTGCTCTTTAGGAAAACCTCAAGGAAAGCAATCTACCTACCTACCTGAGTGTTTTACATGTTCTCAAAAGGAATGTGGAGTCCACAAACCTGCACTTGGCCAGCGTTGTGGATTATCTCATATTTGAAAGGGCCAGTGGCAAGTGGGACAGTATGAGGTAGATTATGTAGGGAGGTTTTCAGTCTCAGGTAAGAATACGAATTATCCTTATCATTCTCACCAACTAAGTATTGCTCCTGTTTCTTAGCAGGGACACTTCCGCACAGCGCTTCAATATTTAGTTTAACTAAGTCTAGCAAAAAGCAGGCGATTGGTATTACCTAATTGGTAAGTGGTCGCATAACATACACAACACCAGAGGCGCTAACGAACAGGATTGTAGGGCCGAGGATTTTAGAACAAACGCTGTTGTGTTATCGTTGTAGTTGTGTCAATTGTTTTTCATAAAAGGTGGTTAGGTACATAATATGGGTAACTTCAGTGTAGACTATAGTAAATATCTTTTTATTTATTTATATACCTACATTTTTATTTATTTATTTGTGGGGCTGGGTAAGATAACATCTTCCCGGCCCCACGAGTATTACCTAAAAATACTTACTTTTATAATATTTCCTGCATAATTGTCTTATAACTAAATTATTTACTACCTATAACATCATTATATGTAAGCTAGGCAACAGTGGTTCCACTTAGTATGATAATACCTATGAGATCGATCTATCATATTGCATACCAGACAATTACTGACTGTAATGTACTTAGTTCTTTATAGTTTGTTTGTGGTATTTACGGAAATATTACATTTATATTTTATTTACGATTCACAGGGCGGCAGAAATTTCAATGAACACATTTTGGTACTTATGTATTTACTTTAGATTTCTGCTATTAGATATTATCAAATGTTCTCAAATTAGATCCTTTTACGATATTAATACAAATGAATCCATTGACACATAGAGAGTATATTGTAAGATTTGTTAAAAAAACATGATATTATTATCTGCTTTGTAAAACGTACCTACAGTATAAACATTTGAAAGTATATATTAATCCTGCCGGTATACCTACTATATAAGGAATTATTTTAGACTAGAAAATAAAAAATACTTTTTCGTATAAAGAAATAAAATAATACTAAGTATCTACCTATTTTACAAAACTATTTCAAATGCTGAAGCGGCCGGATGGATGACTTTATTTGAAACTGAAGCATTTTTTTCGGAGAATGTTTTCCACGGGCGCGACTTCCAAACTAAATCTGTGTTAGCCTAATGCTTTACGGTAAAAATGGATATGATAGTCTATCACTTATACGGAAGTTTGGAAAAAGGCTGCAGTTAACAACAGACTTATCTTAGGGAAGTAATAAACTGACCCAGCACTAACTCCGATCACTATCTACTTCCTAGTAATGGCTGTGCGCTAATATGTGCTTTAAAATAATTAATTTAACTGTCAAAAGAAAAAAACCCGCATGTATTTGTTATGTTGATGTGAATGTAATGTGGGTTTCCTGATAATATTTACATTCATTAATAGTGGGTTAGCTACGGAGAACCACTCTAAAACCAGATTTGGTATTTAAATATACCTACTCTACGTCATAAGCTAATTTTCCTTCCTGACTTTTTAATTAATAGACGGTTAGAATGAACATCGAATTAACCGTTCAAAAGTTGACAACTTCGTAAAAATCGATGTTAACTTTATTTCCAAAAAATAATAAGTTAATTGATTTGCAAGAATTCAATATCAATATTTTCATGGTTGTTACGACCTATTAAGATTGTAAAACAATGATCTTAAACACGTACCCAATGTCAATTTAATTTAAGGTGTAATTAAAAATATATTTTCAGCCTTGGCAGCAGAACAATACCCAGCATGATTGCCGTGGTATGTTTGTGTTTTAGGCGAAGGTAATATCAGTGACCGCGGTGCTTAGACTATGATGCCTAAGTGGTCCGAACCGCGAGGTGTTGGCTACCCTTGACCGGGCCGCGCGCTCAGTCGTCGCGTAGCTCTCTGCTGATATCCTCGCGTCTCCTACACTACCACTGACGAACACCATCAAATAAAAGGACGATTGCCTCGGTCCCCGCCCCATTACAAAGACATGCGTCTCTCGAGGAAAGTGTTACTTGCATTAGAGCGAACTTTAAGGACCTGCTCCTGAATTAAATTTTACACGCTTACTTTTCCTAATTAGAAAAGCATTAAGTGACAGTGTTGGATGACAATATGAAGTCAAGGATTGAGGATATGGACCCACAGGCGGAGCTTGAGGAGTTATTGCACAAGCCCAACAGCCTTCCGCGCTTAGCCGGCAAGAGGAAGCATGGAACAAGTACGTTTGAATTTCGTTAACCGTTCTAAGTCGTAAGTCATAACATAAGTGACAACATTGTTAATGACATCTCAATAGTAGCATCCGTTCCGGTGATTGGTAATGTGTCGAAAAACATAGTTACGATAATTAAAAATTCATAAGGCGTTTGCAGTTTAGTACTGAAAGTCGCGTTATGTTTTAATACATGTTAGATTTTAAAAGATCGCCTAAGGCTGTGTTAGTAGGTACTAAGTAATATACTAAGGGAATATACACTATTTCCCAATATTTTTTTTCGAATAGACGATAATAGATATAATCTATAACTACTTAATTATATGCTTATTTATTATCACTTTTTAAAATCACGTGTAAGTACCTGTACTACGTAATTTATATTATGTACCTATTATTACGGTTGAAAAATAAATTATAGATAATAGTGATTGATAAATCGTTTATTGTCAGCAAAATTTACAGTACGGTTACATGTCATAAAAGTATTAGTTA
Source organism: Noctuana stator (assembly GCA_018231225.1). Taxonomy (NCBI): domain Eukaryota; kingdom Metazoa; phylum Arthropoda; class Insecta; order Lepidoptera; family Hesperiidae; genus Noctuana; species Noctuana stator. The sequence continues at coordinate 6,193 of DWQK01002830.1, read as the reverse complement.
AACTCCTTGTATTGTTAAGATATATTTTATGTCGAAAATTGAGGTTAAAAATGTAAAAGGTATCAAAGCGCACATCTTAGCTTCTAAAAACAAACTAAGTATAAGGAATGCTGTTAGCACAAAACAGGTTGAAGTTGCATGATATGAATATCGAACCAAATAGCCTGCCTGAATAAAATTGAATAAGCTAATCGCCTCTCAGTTAGTAATTAAAGAAATAATTTATTGTTTCGTCATATTTAAATATTTCATTGATCTTGTCGTTGCGTTCCCACAATAGGTTTCCAGTGCGGTGGGAATTTTAACAGCTTAATTTCTTTTCTCTTCAATGAATACAAATATAATGTGGTATGTTTGTTGGTAATTGTAAAAAAACATAAAACGTTTAGATATACCTATGTATGATAAACTATTGATTGTTCGCTGTAATCCTTAAGGGTTATAATCCTTAAGGGCTGAAGTGAAGCGTACTTGTATATTAATGTCCTATCCAGTACTACACATTTCGTACATTCCAAGATGCATTAAAATTTCTCTTAGTAATGTATGGTATCTTTTAAAGTTCTGCTTATTGGCTTGTTTAGTTTATAGTTTCATACGTAACGATCGAAACCTGTTTTTAGGGTTCTATGTGTCTGAATAAAAAAATTGAACCCCTATAGGATTAATCCTATAGCGTGACTCTGTCCGCTTGTTATAACCGATTTACTAGACAAATTAAGTGATTGTGAATTTCTGTGATACAAACACGGATGTATGGCATAAATAACAACAACATTATTTGTTGTTTGTTATGTACACCACAGAGCAAACAGATAAACACATAGGTACCTAAAAGATAAAAAATATATATTCAATATGCTTTTGTATGAATAAAAAAAATTTTACAAATTTAGTATACATACTTGTATGTATAATAATCTCAAATATATTTCTTATAGTTTTAAAATAAGTTTTAAAGCTTTTTATTAAAATAGATAAATGAATAGTGTATAATAATTCGTGATAGTAGTTCTGTTCTATAATTACATACTCGTACATATACTTAAATTATAAGAAAACTTACATGAACTTACTTACATGAAGAAGAAGAACTTACATAGAAGAGATAACATAGCAGCTAAATCTCTCCATCATCGTACGGAACCTAGATCTCCGCGAAAACTTAGCAGGTATTTGTCCGGTTTTCTTAATTATTACTAATTTTTTTATGGATAGACAGCACGGAATAAATCAATCGAATCGCTGGAAATATTATATTCTGCTTGTATCTACATATCTGGAAACAATTTGAAAATAGTTTTGCATTTTAATGTAGTTAACAGTCGTTAAATGAAGTGAGGATAATAATATTATGATGTACCTATGTATTTAGGTATGTAACTAATTCGTTGAACATGATTTTTACCCACTTTGAGACTTTTGACTTTGCACATTTATCAAGGGCTAATGACATTAAAATAATTTGATATATCGGAAGTTATCTCATGGCGGGGCATTAAGGTAGCTGATGGAACTCTTTAGTAGCTTCTTGTAAACCCCTCACTCAAGTCTGGTTTCATATGATTCGCCTTGAATTAAATATATGGTAATTAGAACAAATGTAATAACATTTTTTTATGAAATAGCCAGCTTTGAAAGATTAAGATTAAAAATAAAACAACCTATTACAACAACCTATAACAATTTTAAATTTATTATCTATTATTTAATTCGGCTATTATTAAAGCGTATTTTTTAATTTCTAGATCAATCGATGCCGAGAATTTTGCATACTGCATCATTTAGTCTGTGCTTGTGATGTTCGTATTACGTATACCTAAACAATTTTCGATGTTCTGCAGTAGTTAGTTGTAGTGTTGCATAAGTACCAACCGAATTTAAAATTACATTAAAAAATATAAAATATTTACTCTTGCGGCACAGTTATGCCACTGTATTAGCAGACTAACATTTTAGGAGAATTAACGTAAGCTCTCCGGTTACCTAATAGGGGCCAATAGATAGGTACTTATCTAAAATAAATTACTAAAAATGAGTGGGCGGAATCAACAAAAAACTTAAGTAATTCAGATCACTCGTGGGCAACAGGAGCGAACTCTCTAGTATTAAGGATATGATTGTCTCTACCCTTGGCTAAACGAACAGTTTACAGTTAACGGACATCGCATCTTAAAAATTCCTTGAAATATAATTATTGTGAGAAGCTCGTATAGCCTCGCACCAGCGTGGACTACCAAGTGTGGATCGTAAGCAATCACACAGTCATCTGGCTCCGTGCTTCGGAGCTTCGGCCTTCTCCGTTGTAGGGAAAGACCCGAGAACAGCAGTGATGTCACACAGCTGGTCCACACAATAAGTTGAAATGAAATGAAAGCAATAAATTGTGGCTCATTTGCTGTATTATGATATGATATATTTCATAAGTTAACATAATGCGCATGACTTAACTGAACTAGGGGACCTTGCCGTAACATGGAGTAGAATAACTAGTCTTCCGCCTGCGAAGTTGTCATCATTTTAATACGGAGCAAAAAAAACGTAATCTTAATAATTTACATCTCAAATGTAACACACAGTACCTAGTAGGCTTTATATTACTCTTCAAGTCTACGAGTTTGACTTTATTTAACTTAGTAATGTGAGACAAAAATTGTACCCCTTGTGATATTTGTGTGATATTTGTACTTGTGGTATTTGTGATGTAATAATGATTTTTTATTGCATTAAGGGGCCATCAATAAAAATAGTTGCAACGCAGATGTTATAATTTTCAACAGACGATATAAATTAGGTTTGTCGAATATGTATTATGCGTACAGGCTTAGTACAAAGCTTTAATTCAATATACTTAGGCAAACAACAAGTAGATACCTACAACACATTCCGGTTTGTCACAGATCTCATATTTTGTTGTATTTTACTGCGCACGCAGAGTTAGCCTCTGAGGCAACGCACGAGTATCTGAATTAACTATTATAGGAACGGATTTAATTTCACTTAGAAAAGATAAGTTAAATTTTGAGCGAAAAACAGTAGAACTACGAGAAGTAAGCGATCATAAGATTTAGCATAATAATTATTATGATGATATACCGCAACCCTCTGGACATCAATATGAATATGTAATAAATAAATTAAAATATATTAAGTAAGTTATTGATTTATTAGATGATTAATATTTAAAAGTTTGTGTATAAAAGTTTTATATAATAATATTTTCTTGTTTTTAACTGTTCAGGGCGTAACTTTTGAGTAGTCGGGTTTTAGTTTTTGAACTTATTTTTTATTTTAATTATCTTACAATTATATTTTGCTGATAAAATATTTGCAGGGCCGCTTTACATTATGTGTCCATGACCTGGGTATCGACTGTTTTATATTGTAAATGTACCTGCATTATATATTTTTCGCCATTTCGATTGGAACGTCCCTGACTTTAAACAGTATAAATTTAATTTTATGTGAATACTTACATAAGATCATGAAGGTAGTTAGGACGATACTTGTAAACGTTTATTTAACCTTACGGTAGGTCAATATCATAATTAACAGTAGTAGTATTTGTGTATCGACACGGCAGACATTTAAATGTCAGTATGCTAATGTTAGTATGATATATTTTTAACTAGCTTAAGTTCCCAACCTCTCGTCTACATAGATTTGTTGATTTACGAAATCTCTTCAGAAAACTTTATTATATATAAATTAAGCCTTTAAAAGGCTGAACTTTTACTGCTCTAACACTGCTGAAACAGCAGCTACGAGTATTTCAGCTAAGCTAATAAGCTGCCTATAACCGTATAATTTTATACCTGCTTAAATGATTGATAGAAAGGCTATACACGGACGAACTTAATTTTTATTTAAGTATTCTTTAACATAATCATAGGTATATATCTACTAATTTGTTTTGTTCACTTCCTAGGAAAAGAACTGGTTCTATGAGCACGTTTCTCTCTGTAATAGCAACAGTTAATAATCCTTTCTGATTCTAATAGGCATATATAGGTACTCATAAGTAGCGCTTGTTTTATTTAAAGTTAAAGTTCTTTTGGTTGTGGGTGCTATGGACACATACAAACACAACAACCAGACCGAAAACAGAAAACTAAATTCTTCATTTATATTTTAGCTTTGGGATCCGAACCCAGGTTTCTTCGAACGGCAGACCAGCATGGTATCTTCTTTGCAGTTTAGTCCTTTAAGAACATAGAAGCCACACATTCTGGTGTAGTTCTAATAAGCAGTGCTATTTTTAGCATTAATATGGAATGAACAAACTGGTTGTTGGAACTGTAAAATCTGCGTGCTTCAATGTCAGGGCGTGCCAAGGAACGTGGAGGATTGGGCAATAGACGTGTGAGATTAGAACGCATGTAACGACGTGTGTTGTTATTCTGTGCATTCTAAATAAAATGGTATATTAACACTATGTCTCGTTCGCGCACCACGTCCACAACCTACATTTTTGATCGCTTTACTTTTATTATTATAGTTAGCCTTCGGTGTCCCTCTGCAGGGCAAAGGCCTCTCTACTCCTTTTCCACTGTTCGCGATTTTTTGTGATGGATTGCTACTTTGCCAGGAATTTGCTAAGATTATCTCGCCACCTTTTTTTTAAGCGTTTACTATCCAATAATACCCAACATTTACTATCAAACCCTTTGGTTACATTAATGTTTAACAAGTACTTATCTGTTTCATTTTATTTATTTCTAGCTACCAGTTTTCGCATCGCATGGCGCCGATTCACATGTGTTTAAAAAGCAATGTTTGATCGATTTAAAGTTTATTACTTTGGTATTCTCGTTAAAAGTAAAAGAGAGCTCAGTAAAATACATGTACCTACCTACCCATTTAGTTTAGTTGCATTCCTCACTGGGAGTGACAGCACTATCGCCGCATTATACATAAATAGTCGTATAAGTACTTAACTATTAAGTTACTCGACTTTTTTTATAGGTATAGTGGTTCAAAGAATTATGTTTGAACTCACTAAATTCGCCTGCTTTTTCTATATTATAAGTTAGTTAAACGAGAAAATAGGGATAGAGAAAAACTCTTTGTAACAAATTATATCACTTCATATTTTCTATAATAATTTGAAGTCAGTTTTAAGTTTTAACCAAAATTATTAAGTAGTTCTTTCAGATTTAAGTATTAGATCAAGATCGTTATTGTACATAATAATTTAAAGTGCAGAGACGTCAAACTTGTATAATTGTATATCGGTTACGACGTTGCACAATGTTAAACACATTAAATCGTTGGCCTTAGTTGCTATCGTTAAATGCATTGAGCTACCATTTGAAAACATCTAACTTGGGTTGGCCACTAACTTTACCACTTAAAATAATACGTATCTCAGTTTGCATTTGGTATTAGATATTTTTTTTAATTCGTATAAAATATGCTCATTTAAAATTAAGAAATTTAATGTGTTAAAACTGTTAAAAGCATCATTGCTGAAAGAAGAGTGCGCGGAGTGGGCCATGCCCACCCCAGTGGTATGCCCGCTATAATTTTGTGTCCACCCGGGGTTTTCGAAAGCCGATTCAAAAGTTGATAAAGCCATTTGATTGTGTCTTGAGGGTCAGCCCACAACCCTCAGTCCCCCTCTGGAAAATATTCCTAGATACGGCCACGGAAAGCATACAAAAATTGTGAAATAAATTAGTTTACTATTACTCTACTAGTTATACTATCATACCTACTCGTAAATATCGTAGAGCCCCTGAGCCTGAATGGTTATATTGAATTGTGAACTGAATGTAAATCGTGGCCTCAATGATTAGGCGGCAAGTAAAATAGATGAATCATTTTATTTCATTACTGTATTTTCCATTTATCGGTATAAATTTTAATTATTTCTGTTGAACTGGCATTACAATAGTAACGAGGACACTAATTAGACTGTGGTCTGAAGGCGAATCAAAATTATTTACGGTCACTTGGTTGCATTATTTAATGAATCATGATAATAGTAACAGTTGAGTGTCTCTAATTTTATGAGATTCCATTATTAGTAACGGTTGTGTGCGGATTTAAAACCATATTCGGATTATTTCGAATCATTTCTAAATTTAAAGCTTGTATACCTTCTTAATATATATATTACGTGTCACAGTGTTTGTCCGCGATGGACTCCTAAACTACTTAACCGATTTTAACCAAATTTGCACACCGTGTG
>DWQK01002829.1:0-12466 GCA_018231225.1 Noctuana stator | reverse complement strand
AAGAGGCCACTTCCACATCGTTTCGCATACAACGGCGACTAAAAAATGACTAAACATTATGATGTTTTTTTGTTCAATTTGTCCCACCGTTGGGTTACCATCGCGGCGTCGCCTGTCGCTGTCACACAATTGGTTTTGCCGTCCAAGACGCCGATACCTTTCATCTCACCGCCTATATTCCTATCCACAGTCTGAAATCAACTTTATTAATTACTGTATAGAGTTTATGTTGAATCGTTAATTGAGTGGCAAAGCCACATAATATCTTTATTAATGTGGCCAAGCTTCGATGATCGATGATAACTAATTATTAGAAACATTTCGTTGACCGTGCGACCCTGGTGTCGAGATTCGGATCACAAATTAAAACTTTATCGCTTTGGTACAGAGTTGTTATTTAAATGGGAGAGATTAGCGGGAGATAATCGTCAGTTATTGTATTTGGTTATCGTTGAAATGGTTACCTGTGCAGAGTCAGGAAGGCTCAGACAGGATGAGATTAGTATTTAAACTTTGTTTATGTTATTTTGGACGCGTTTTAATCTATTGTTTGGGCTATTGTGTTTTATTTGCAAAACAAAGGAAGATCTCTTTTTGTGAATGGTTGCGCTGATCGCCTTAAAAATGAAACCAAAGTTTGGGTATCGATTTTGTAAACAGTTAATCAGAATGAACAAAAAGTAATCTGTAACACTGTTATTGTTGTTGGTGAGTAAGACAGAATTATGCTAATACTATCTAACTGTACACAGGATAAAGATTGTTTCCTACGTTTTCTATGTTAACAGATAATATCTTATATGTTGAGGTACAAAATAATAAATTTAATCAGTACCAATTCCAAAAAATAAGCTTATACCTATTGTAATATAGTTAAGCTTTTTTAGATGTTCAGTTTATTTTTTGAATTTGTTTAAATAAATCATGTTTTTATTTTAGATACAGTTTGTGTATCTGTGGGTCGAAGATACTATCTGTGGCTGCGTCGCCGTCGGTCGATCGCTAATTGTTAAACAATACTCGCGCTTAATGGAACCTCCGTTGGTTACTATCGTTTCTCCAAACGTAAATTATTTTACATTATGTTCAAAATGTAAATTTTTCAGCCAACATAAAAAAAGGAGTGAGTTCTCAATTTGTGAGAATAAAGAATATTGTAGTTGTTGTTCCTTTGCAAAGCCATTACAATACCACCGTCAGGACTTGATGATAGGTCGGCTATACTGCTTCATGTATTGGTGAAGTTTCAAACTACTACCAACAGCTCAATATGATTACTACGATGCAGTTCTTGCAAGCGTGTTTCAAAGATACACGAAGCATAAAGCAATAAACAGGCTCTGTAGTACTATTTTTGGCTTCTACCGATGATTAAATGGCTTCAATACTTTATAAATATTGAAAAAGCACGTACAATTGTTGAATAAGCGTCAAGCGGAATCTGCAGTGGTGTTCAGTGTTCTCTGTAGTTCACACGCACCACAAAGCGAGCAAGTGCTCGCACTTGACGCGCATTCCTCCGCTAGAGGTGCCAACATTTTGCATAGCTGAGGATATTGATTAAACGTAAATACTGTCTGGTCTCTTCCTGTGATTGTGCCTGAATAACTGGATTCTCGCTGATTTCCCACATTAAATTCTTGATCTCAGGTATCCCTATCAAACCTCAATTAGGTAGTACTTCAGACAACCTTTTGGAACTACGGTAAAAATGAGATAGTTGTTATAATCAGAGTGTTTGTTAATGGGTAGTATATTGCCCATCAAAATATAAACGTGAACTCAATCATAAATAAGAAATATATAACATACAAACAAAGTAAACGATTCAGAAGATTGGTTAATGTAAATCGTTTAAAATTAAATGAATTTTCAAAGAAAAACCTAGAGTTCAGAAAAAATGAAATAAATTTCCTTGAAATTTATAGTTCAGAGATACAATTGAGTCCAGTGACAAGCAGAGCTCATGGTACCCACATCCCAAGACTCTCCGACGCAAATAACCCCGTGTCAGGTTACCAACACCTCTGTGCGTTAAATGCGCTAAATCTCAATCCTCTGAATCGAACTAAGCGCGAAACTCGACACCACAGAGCCTCATTGAAATCAGCTTAGTCATAAAGCGTATTAGCTTTCCTCTGTGCTTCTGTTTGTTTTAAGTTTTGGGTCTGTAATTAAATAAATGGAGTCTCTTTGAAATGCGGCCAAACAATCGCTCCATTACTCATTGTAGGTAGCCCCCAGCCCCCAGCTTCCGATTGTAATTGCTCTTTTTGGGCCAAAAAGTGGCTAGCAAATATGTAGTGCTATACTAAAATCTTTTTGCTTAAAGCTTGTTTAGATAAATATTACTTTTTTATAATTACTTGCAAGTAGCAAGCGTAGAATTAGGTATTGTTGCTTATCTTCAGCGTTATTGGTGACGTCATAGTTGTGTTGTAGGTTTAGAGTAACTTTGGTTGCAATAATCTCAGTTATTTTCTCCTACAGTAAAATTTTTGGAACTCATCGTCAGTATGTCTATTCATTGGCTACATTAGCCAATGAATACACTGTATTTTCAGTCCATTGCTGCTCAGTACGTGGGAGCGGCACACCAGCCCATTGTCTAACTGGTGTCAGCAGATCTTCTTGAATAAGCCGCTTTGTGCAAGAATCTGTGCAAAAATCTTAGATGTATATCGCATTACTGAGGTTTTCGGTGTCAAACACGCCGAAGGCTTTATCAACCCGCGCCAAATCTGTGAGAAAAAGACACAGGTGCGAGAACGGGTGAACTCTCAATATATTTTTTGTCTTCTTATCCAAAAAATGCTAATGTTACACTACGGGCCACACAATGCCTCTATTAGGCTATGCGGGCGACATGTTTCTTTTCCGTTCTGTATTTTTTTCTTTTCGCAAAAAACCCATCCATCCATCAATTCACATTCTGTATAGTCAACAAGATAATCGAGTTTAACCTCCATTAATCAAAAACGTATCGATTCCCATACATCGGCTAGGCTATTTATTTTTTAATAATATGACAGGTAAAATGCGCGGCATTTAGTGTTCTGCGTTATCTTTTTTTCTAACAACTTTACGGCAGCAGATTAAAACTTTCCCAACCATCATCCAACCAACTTATTGCCGATGGGATAAGATATAATTTTGATCATCAGTGAAGTGAATGGTCGGATTATAAAGTTTTGTTTTTCGATATCTTTGTGGCGGCGCGGGTCAATTAGAGAGGCGGCGTGTATCGATGCAGCATCTCGATGTCTCGATTCGGGGCTCAATTTATTAATTAATCGATATACAAACAACGGCCGTCATCGTGCCGATAATGTTTGAGATAGATCGGGGCTTTGAGAGGAGATAGCAGGCGTTTTAAGATCTATTAAGCTCAATAACGACTTCTTTGGTACGGTTTGCGTAACGAAATTAACTGTTTTGTCGTTTATTGGATTTTTAAATACATTACACTACATTACGAATTGTTTTGTGAAGTACCTATTGCGCCTTGTGATATCAAAAATACTCAAGAAATTAACAATTAACAGCAATCAAATATTAATTGTTTAGCAGCAATTAAATAAATAAAATTAATATGGATATATAGCTAAGTGGATACACGTGGATAGGCCAATTCTTACTCATATTGAGCAAATACTTATGTAAACGGGAAATTAAAAGAACAGTTAAGAACACTGCCTTTTTTAATACTTTAAATTACATTCAGATTGAATTTTACGAAATACAAGGAATTAATAATCTTGCGAATGAAAAGAAACCCAATAACACATAATACGTTACCGCAAAAGGGATAAACGAAACACCCAGGCAAAGCTGGGAATTACGTCCTAAGTTCATCCCATCCTGTACTCGAACCAATCCGATTACCCAAAACATTTATTTTTAACTTTTTAACCCTTTCGAAGTCATCGTACCGAGAACATTCGATATTCATTTCGCGTAATCCTTTCAAAAATAATTTTGTTCATTTTTACTTGGTAACAAAGAGATGTAATATCATTTTAAAAAGCTTTTTTTCGTAATATCCTTTATTTTTTAATGATAGATATTGAGTGGTTGGAAGATAATGGCGGTGTTAGACAATGTTTCGGGATTATCGTGAGGCGGAAGGGTCGGGGTGTGTAATGGTGCGTGCAGATCGCAGTGGCGTATGGGTTTCTTCGCGAGTGTGACTGAATGTGTCGGCTTTAAGCTTTCGCGGCTTGAATCGTTTTGCAAAGACGCGGGGGTGTACATGACGTTGGATCTACTTAGAGAATTTCTTACTAACATACGAGTAAGTGATCCGCTTGACGCCGTACACACTTCAGGCTTAACTCACGTGTAGTTTTCGAGAATGCCTGACGAGTATCTGAGCGTTAGTAAGTTACGAAGCGTTAAGAAGTTCCTCATGCGCTTTCATCTTTGAAAACTTTACTAGAGTATTTAAATTTAGTTAATTACTTGTATCTTTTATTGAAGTTACCTAAATTGCTTAATTAAAATTGCTTTTTGTATATGTGTCGTTTCTTGGTTATTCGCATCCACGACCCAGGGAATCCTATAGTGGGGCTATGAGTATCAATCGTTATATCTGACCACAGTTCATCTCTTAGCTATGAGAAGGGCTTATGCCAAAATTTATCGTGCTAGCCACGTTGGTTGTTGGTTTTCCAGAATACTGTATTGTAATCAACCTAAGATGCAATGTAATGCTGAGCAAATCTGATCTATAGGTTTACGCAGACTATAACTACTTAGATGCCGTGTAGTCACCCTACCACACTCAACTTGGGTTAGTCCGCACCACTGCTTCCTTTTGCATTTATTAAACATATCTTATATCAATAATAAATCTTCTTAACCCCGCCTTACTCCGTGACCTTATTGCTTCGTGATACGGTTTAAAATTGCAGGAAAAATGCATTTTCTTGGAGGTTAAGAGGTGGATGCGCAAACGCAGATGTGTTACGTCTTTGTTGTATAATTTGCGCTTTCCGGTTCAGTGGGCGCGTCCAAGAGGATTACTTTATCTGGTAAAGGGTTAAGGAATATGGAAAAAAGGGTGAAACTTTATTAGATTACGATGGGCCTTAAGTGGCGATTGGTGAAGCGTTCCCGCCGTCATCGGGCCTCATTCGCGATGTGTTCAAGTTATTATTCGGATAGTGTTGCTTTCTGTTATTTATTATTTTCAATTCGTACCTATTGGTCAATCTCCACCAATCCGCATTGGAGCAGCGTGGTGGAGTATGCTCCAGGCCTTCTTCGGTTGTGGGGAGAGACCCATGCCCAGCAGTGGGACATAAAAAGGGTTGAAGCCATTGGTCATTATAAAATGCTGTTTATTTATTTATTTATTTATTGCACTAACAAGGTATACACTAAACATTACCAAATAATAAGTATCTTAATTTAAGGTCAAGTGTTACCTCAATTATAGGTACATACCACATGCTTCATTAAATGCTGTTCAAATTAGTTCAGTAAAATTTAGATTGTTGAAACATATTTTTTGTTAGGTTATGTATTATTTTGTTTTTGTTTTATATTTTTTATAGTGAGCAGAGATAAATCTAAATGATTTATTTGCACAAGTACCTATAAGGTAGTGTAGTAAAGTGTTAAATTAAGCGCATACCATATTTACGTTTTAGAGGTTTACAAATAAAGAAAAATAAAAATAAAGAACTTACAGTAAAACATAAGCTAAATATCTACTTATAATCTTACTCATAATAAAGTTAATTTTAATATACCTAGATATATGGTGGTTAACAACTTGAAAATCAAATACACATTATTACAACCTATTTGTTAATTTACACCCCATTCTTGTAAAAACTTTATGAACTTCATAAAAATGTATGGCTTACATAAAATTGCATCAATAGTTATATAATTACTGTCAGGATATATAAATCTTACACACAATAAAACCTCAAAAGTCCAGACACTACAACCATATCTAAGATAATATTACCGTCGTATTACAGTACTGCTTCACAAATGATGTGCAATAGAAATTCAACTGAATCGTAAACGAATAAGGTGCTATTTTCATTGTAGTTGTTCATTAGGGTAAAGGCCACATTTTGTCATCGGTTAACCCTTTCACCGTCCTTGATTTACGGCCGGCAATTACTCCCGGGACGAACGCGCCGTGACGTAGCACATGCCAGTGTAATGTAGAGTGTTTAGACATGCTTCAGTCACTCATGATCATTTGATTTTTTTAATCTGTCCCGGTGATTGTTATTGGTCGTTTTGACATAAAATTTACTTTATTAAAATAAAAAATAAGCATTTTTTTCCAAGTTTTATCAGTAATCTAGATAATGTTTATGAAGTTAATGAATCTACAAAATGTTTCTTTTCATAAAATAAGATTATTTTATACTCTAACATACAAGAAAACTAAAAGTTATGTGTAGTTAGTTTTAAAAGTTCATTTAATATATTTTTTACTGTTCAGTAGCAATATCAATATATTTAACTCATCACATTACCACCATTGTTATGTGATGCGTAACACGCAGGTAGTAATTTTGGTAGAGTTATAATGCTCGTAATCCTCTTAATGTTGTCTGAATAAAGCTTTTTTATAATCTGAACCTTATAACACTTTTTATGTACTTGCCAAAAATGTGATATCAGTGATATTGATGAAAAAACTTCCGCGAAATATTGAGTATTATTTATCATAAAGGTAGAATAGTGAGTGGGCGAGAGCGACAAGCGGCGCGGGCGCAGCAAAGCCTTTCCGATTGAGACATCCGACACGGCTTCAAACACGCCGCCTTTCTATAGGCCTTTGCCTATCAAACCACTTGTGTTTTTACCCTAACTTAAAATACCGTCTTTAATAAAATGCACCTTATCGCTTTGACTTAAAGTTGGAATTCGTTTGCAATACATAGTTTCGTGACGGCAAGGGTAAAGTTGTCGCGCGTTATCCGTTTAACCCTTATATCATCCAGTGCTTTATTGTTATAGGAAAATTTGTCAGATGCGTGAAGTGTATAGAGCCGTCATTGAGTGTTTTTTTGTATTTTAAAGACTGAATGTTTGGTATTAGTCGTTGACACCGGCCGCTAAGTGCCAATGCGTGGTCGCCTTTGTGTAGGATTCTTTATTGTTGTTGTGCTGTCCTTTTGACGGTCCTATTACTATTTAAGTTATTAGGATATGGATCAATTATTAAAAAGTTCTTAAAAAGCTTTATGTTACAAGGTACAAGTACCTATATATCCTATACCTACGTATGAATAAATAACTTAATGAGTAGGTATCTATTGAGTATAATAATATCAACCTCAGAATCCATTCACCAAAATCATGAGCCAAAATAAGTAGGTATTTGTAGTAGGAAGGTTCTCCCTCAAATTAATTTCATTTTCTACAAAAAGCTTGATTATGTAGGTATTCAGGATGATCACATTATATTAACAGAAACAGTACCTAATCTATACTAATATATAAAGCTGTAGAGTTTGTTTGAACGCGCTAATCTCAGGAACTACTGGCTCGAATTGAAAAATTCTTTTTGTGTTGAATAGACCATTTATCAAGGAAGGCTTTAGGCTATATAACATCACAATGGAACTATTAGGAGCGAAGATATAATGGAAAATGTGAAAAAAAAAACGGGGAAAATTAGTCATCCTTGAGGGCTTCCATTGCGTGCGCTGCGAAAACGGTTCAAGATACCAAAAGTATATGTATGAAAGAATTATTCTTCTTGAAATGATCTAAAAAAATGTCCTCGACAGTATATGTCTATCTTTTAAGATTAACTCACTAGAACCGTTTTTATGGTAATCAAATTTGGTCGAAATTAATGCATTATTTGTTAAGAGTTGCATCAACGTAATAATATTAATCTTTATCCAAATAAATATGTTGTTGATTAAGAGTATTTATAAGATATTACAATTTTAAAATAATTAAAATAACACCGATATAAAATTGCTACATTCATGAGTAAGGTTATAGGCTATCACACATTACGGTTACTATCCTTAACGCGGGTGAAACCGCGTGGAACAGCTAGTCATATATAAAACAGTTCATTAAAATTTGTTATAAGACTCATTTTGATCCACCAACAAGCATTACTAATTTTTTTCACGCAATACCACCAATACCCTCCGCTATAAAGTTCACCCAACGCGATCCACCAGCGAAGCGGTCTCTCATAGCAACCATAGCTAATATAGTTAGACGTATACTATGTACGAGTTCAACAGAAGATGGCTTAATGATTCTAGCAATTAGTATAGTCATTACAACGAATTAACTGGGTTCCGATTAGATAATATCCGGTTTCATTCATCTGTGGCGTCGTGGGGGCGCTATAATAATAGAAAAATAGCTATTCGGCGTTATTCAAATAAGAAACAAGCAGATGGACCTCGATGGTAACTAGTCACCGTCGTATATGAACATGGACAACACCAGACAGCTCTGATGGCCTAGTACGTTAACAGTTTACTGTAAACTAGATTTGGTTTCGGTTTGGCCCATACATCTGCTAGCAGCGCCCCTAGCGAAAACATGGAGAACCAAAAGTGGGCCGTGTTCATTGCTCGTTTTCTTATTCAAATGCAACTTCGTACTGTACGAGGTTGGCAATAAATGGCGTGATAGTTAGCTCGATCATGTTCTAAACTCAGATATAGTTTTCAAGACAACATGAACGGTACGTAGCTGAAAAATTATTTACGGGTTTACTTAAATTCTTAATTGCGTCTGTCGCAAGATGTTTCGATTTAAAAACCAAAATATCTCAAGCAACACATCACCTGATGAGCATAAACAAAATGTTACAACTAACGCGTTGCGAAACTGCATTGTTTCGGTATTAATTTAAATTATTGCGCGACTTTTTGCAAAACGCGTATTTTAAGTAGCTCCTCTACACATAAAATGTAGCTGTATTCTTTGGATTGGCTTCAACCCTTTTTATGTCCCACCGCTGGGCACGGGTCTCCCCACAACCGGGGAAGGCCTGGAGCATAATTCGCTGCGCCACTCCAATGCGGATACAGATTAGTGGCCAACCCGTGTCGGATGTTGTCAAACCGCCCAAAGGGCTTTCAATCAGGTTTGACGACGGTTATTTGTCGACCGGGACAACCGGGACCGACGGCTTAACGTGCCCTCCGAAGCACGCAAGCGCGCATGTTCGCCACTAGCGGTCACCCATCCGGGTACCACCTGCGCCCGTTGTTGCTTAACAATTTGATCGCTTGCGATCCACACTGCCAGCGGGGCGCAACACACTACTCCTTTGGATTAGTACTGTTAAAATCACGGTCTAGATAAAAAGAGGACGAAACAAGAGGCCAGCCAACAGTGTTGATGTACACGTTTTTAAAATTGGCAACCCTAGTCTCAATACAACTAATAATATTCAGACAATTTCCAAACCGGTTGGGTACGGACTTGCAAAAGAGCAAATGGATATCAAGTCTAAACGGAATCCGATAAGAATTTGCTCCAACCAACATTTTTATCAGCTTCTAATTAAAATTTGTCGCCAGCGGCAAATGGTTGAGGAAAATTCTACGCAGCGTAACTTGAGTGATATTTTCGAACAAAGATTACCCAACATTGCGATTTTGCAACAGGGAAAGTTCCACCAGGGGATTTTAGACTTCCTCATTTATACCCTCTTAGGGTCATTTCCCTAAATCCTTTTCTACACTATTTAAGGAATTGCTGTACAAAGTTTCATTTTACTAGACAATGCTTTATCAAATGTCACTTTAAATAGTTAAGCCCTTTAGGAGTACACTAACCCTTAACCTTTGTGCCATGTTTTATTAGTTTACGCTATGTATTGTTTAACTATTTATCTCGCTATTTAACTACTGTCGGGGATGAATTTTTCAAAATTCTTCCTTGATGTTTCCCTTCACTATAATATATTTAATCCGTACAAATATGCATGCTAATAGACCAGTACTAGTAACTTACTGGTTACGCTGTGCGTTTCCATCAGTATTCGGCCCCTCTAGGGGATGAATTTTTTAAAATCCTAGAACAGGGCGCATAAATTTCCGAGCTTCGGTAGGTACTCTGTACATAATGAAATACATGTGTTATAATTTCTTTTTTATCTCTCATTGTTTTTTTATCGGTGACTTAATCTGTTACGAGATAGTTTTTAAAGCGCTTATCGCAATTTCCTTACAAATTTCTTGCTGATAAGAAATTAATCGTACTAATGAACTTTTTAGGGCTCATGATTGGAGAAAAATTTTTAAATTTCGATAACTAGCAGAGTTGTAAATTTTGTGCTACGCATACAATACATGTTATACGTTGATACTTCTGAAGACTGGGACGGTGGCCTCTGTAGATGGAATATAGACGGACTATTCGCGTGGACATGGTCGTTCCATATTTAACGTGCCCTCTCAGCTTCACCACCTTTTTACCCCACTTAGACAATGAAATAATTTTTTTAAAATGTGGGGCTAAATTTTTATGGAGATTAGTTTCAGCACTTAAGAGACCAACAATGAAATGTAAATAAATACATTTACAATCGCAGCGCCTCATTTGTGAAATATTAAATGGGTACCTACCAATTTATTTTTATAGACGATTTAATTTTTTTAATGACTTTGTTTTTTTATCTAATTAAAATACCCGTTATCAGCCGCACTCAACTTAACAACGTGACAAGTAATAGTTCCCTATCTATATTAAAAGTAAATTACTTATGTAGTTTAGATTGTGACATTTCGTGAATAAATGACAGTAAAATGTGTACGCCACGGTCGCTATCATTAATATTGTAGGTACCCGACCATACCTACGCAGTCTAACCACATTTAAACATTATTTACCTGTCGACCTTGAACAAAAAAAGTATGACGATAAATATTAAAACATTATGTAGGTACCTAAACGGGCATTATTGTTAACTACACACACACACACACACATACACAAAGATGCATAGAGCATGAAAAAACCCGGCAAATTCCAATCCGTGAGAATAGAAAAATATACGCGATACAACGAAATTGTTACACTCACAAAATTATTACCAATGTCTTATATAACAGACAATGTAACACTCAATACTGTTATTAGTTTTAAACGTGCACTGTTAACAATTAACAATAGGACTTGTCGACGCGTCGATTTTTTTGGCGCGTCAAATGTAACTTGGAATATCTGGTAAGTGGGTGTCAAATAAAATTCGCGGCATAAAATACAATATGGCGTACGCTTCGCGCGGCCGTCCACCGAGACGCAGAACGCCGGACTGTTTGAGTGTTTGTAAATTGAAATGAATATAGTGATGTTAAGTCGAGAACGGGGTATCGAATCGAATATTATTTAACCGTTTTCATATGCAAATAACACTTTTATTTCCATCGAAACCTACAATAGATAGAAACTTCAGAGTTTAGATGGTGATTTTCAATCGACTTCAAAAAAACAAGTCGACTGCTTATGTTTTATGTTTGTTACATCAAAACTTTCGACTGGGTAAGCCGATTTGGATGATTCTTTTTTGTTTGTTTGAAAGATGATGCTTCCTGTTTGGTCCTTCAATTTGGTCCAGTTCTGACAGAGGCATCCGTGAGAAAACGACATAAGTCTTAAATTTTCATTACGTGCGCGACAATTTTGAAAACCGTTGTTTTCGTATGCGAGTTATAAAATTAATTGCCGGCACCACTCAGTAACATTTTAACACTAATATATAAAGCTGAAGTGTTTGTTTGTTTGTTTGTATGTTTGAACGCGCTAATCTCTGGAACTACAGGTCGGACTTAAAAAATTCTTTTTGTGTATGATAGCTACATTCATGAGGAAGGTAGTCGGCTGTAAAGCATTGCTTTACAATTCTGAATGAGGGTGAAACGGCAGGGCACAGCTAGTATAATATAAAGCTGAAGAATTTGTCTGTTTGAACGCGCTAATCTCAGGAACTACTGGACGGATTTGAAAAATTATTTTTGTATACGATAGCTACATTGATGAGGAAGGTTATAGGCAAACATTACGTTATACTATTCTTGTGAAACCGCGTG
Source organism: Noctuana stator (assembly GCA_018231225.1). Lineage (NCBI taxonomy): Eukaryota > Metazoa > Arthropoda > Insecta > Lepidoptera > Hesperiidae > Noctuana > Noctuana stator. The sequence continues at coordinate 410 of DWQK01002829.1, read as the reverse complement.
GCACAGCTCGTAGAAGATATTATAAATTAGATCCGTGCAGTAAATTTGCGATACAGTGCCAAGCGCCAAGATATTTTTTTATAAACATACATTAATGCATTTTACTGAGCTTTCCTCTCAAGCCCTGTCCCGTCAAGGCTAACGTCTGGTGCAACAATTTTTTTATCGCGGACAAGGTGACTTTGTGTGTGAAAGTATTTTTCAAAGTTGGGATTTGTACTAAATATCCAAGCTATTTCTACTTAGCAATAGTTTTTTTTTTTAGTTTAATCTTTTGTAAGCAGTTCGCGGAGCGGTAGTGACGCACATGCCTAGCCGTCAATTGTGCTCACAATCAGGCTTAAGCTATACTGCATCATTTGTTAATAACTTGTCATTTATACACTTGATTTTAAAGGAGTGCCGAGAGT
>DWQK01002828.1:0-12466 GCA_018231225.1 Noctuana stator | reverse complement strand
TTTTACTATAAAGTAATCACATATCGTGTTTATATGCGTATTACTGACAGCAACTTATAAATGTTTGCAAGAAATAAATAGGTATGAGGACTATCTTAGTAGGTATTAGTGTAATCGTGACATGTGTGGTAGTGTTTACCATGGAATATGGCAATCGAAGAATGAAGAAGAGGGGTTTCTATTCTTAGTCTGGATGTTGTGTAAATTCTCTCTAAAAACTAAATACTCCCATGATTGCATTTAAAGACAATGTTTAGGGTACATAACGTAGTATATTACAATTTTACCATCGTAGGATAAAGTTTTTATAGAAATTGCTTTCTTGTTTTCATTTATTTTCCTTGACCCATTTTCAATTTTGACTTCTATAAACGTCCGCAAAGTTTATAGCCAAAGGTAACTATTGTTACTTACCTTAAACTTTACGGACGAACTGACTGCTTCATAATGAGAAGTTAGTGGATTTATTGGATTAATAGCACAAGAGTATGTAATTAAAGAAATATATTTATTGATCTTTCGTGAAACAAGTTACTGTATTCAAGATAGGTGTGGAATGTTTGGATGCTGGCAGATACCTACTTTAGATGTGAGGCAACTTTTTTTTTAGTCGTCAATAGCAACGCATCAGTCATTCAGAGATAGACGTCTTTACAACAGAGTTGCAAGTTTGCTATTGCAATGTTTTGGTAGGTACTGGAGCTGTAATCGTATTTCACATGGCATAGGAATTGTTTTGATAATTTGGTAATCTAGATAGTAATTAAAACTTGTCAATGGTTTTACAATGGTGTGACCATGACTTGCGACCTTGACAAAATAATGGTTGATAATCTTTAAAAGTAGTATTAATTGAATTATTGTATAAATTATCGTTTAAAATTAGTTACAGCTTTTCAACAACCGCGAACTGTGACGATACTGATCGCCATTCCAACAGAATTCTATTACCTACTACACCATTGAGAAGCCATAATCGTGTAATAATGGCGGTAAAATAGAAAACTGGTGGAAACCCAGGTGATTTGCAGCTCGTAAGGAAAATTGTGTGTGTGTTTGAGTATGTGTGTACCTACGTACGTAAGAAGTTTTACTTATTTGGAGGTTATATTATATTGTTCTCTTTGTTCAGTAGAAATTTATTAATGGTGACATAACGAATTGGAAATAAGAGCTCTAAAAGAACATTTTGTTAACGGGCTTTGCAAAGTAGGTAATGACTGAAAACCTAGTTATTATTGCATAAAACAATGTAAGCATGAGTATGATAACGTTTAAAATGAGCTATCAATATTTCCTTAAATCACCAATGTACCTTTAACCGTGACTATAACATTACTGTATGAGATTCTGATAAGCATAATCGTATTGAACCAACGTTCGTACCTTATTTCTATCGTAACAGGAACAAACATTTGGAAGTTACTTTATGTGATACGAGTAAGGTCATGTCGACCATGAGGTGCCCTTGTCGTGGTATCTCGTATTTTTAGCGATTTGCTAGTGTAGTGATCGATGATGCTGCCAGCATACTGATGGGTGGTACGCTAGCCACCTCGTCGATTAACGATTCAACGCGGGCGCGCGGAATTAGCGCGACATCCGAGAAGTGCGTAGACGCACTCGCGCCTTAAGATATCACTCGATCGCTGAGAGCGCTTCCTTCTTCGTCCATTCTTCTCACCCAACCGTACCGCGTATTTAAATCACAAATTTTAAATGTATTTAATATTCGTAATTACGACTCATTTATATTCTGGCTGCCAACACCACGCAGTCTCGTGCTAGCGAAAATATCACGTACGTTTTGACATTAAGCTATTTAAGTAAACTTTTAGAGTCGGAAAAATAAGTTATTCTCTTGCACTTTGTTTTTAGTTTGTTGTTGGGTGTAATGCGCGAGGTCAATGATTCTAAGTTATTTCGTAGCAAAAGACAGGAATGTGAATTCAAAACGTGATGAGTGTACGGCAGTTGGCTGCACTAAGGCACTAGGTATTCCACAAATATGTGAAGGTAATTCAGTCAGTGTACTAGGAAGCGCTGGAATATTGCCTATTGGAGCCCTGTCTGGCCCTCCGCCAACGATAAATAGATAAAACCTTCTATTTGCTTATTAAATTATGGTGTTGTGCTAAGTTTTTAGTTTCATTACCCTTTTTTTCGTAAATTAAATTCAATGGTAACGCATATATTTTTATTCTACACACCTAATTGATGCAAACGAATTTTATGTCAGCGTCTCTTTTAGTGTCGCACTACTACTCTTGAAACAGGTTCTCTTCAAAACCGAAGAAAGCCGGGACCCTACTCTGCCATTCCGCGGAAATGCAGATTGCTAAAAATAAGTAGATATCTTATATTTAATTTTGAACCAAATAAAAAACAAGGAGGTTCTCAATTCATCGACATATTTTATTTTGAAGTCAGCTAAAAATACATTATTCGCTAATACTTTACCTACCTATCTAATAATTATATTTTAGGCAAATATTTTGTCAGTTATAATAGTAAACGAGATATTCTCTTGGAGTACGAAATATAATAAGTATCTATATGGTATATTTATTTGGTGACACAGAAAATCTTCTGGTCGTGGGCCACTGACTCTAACCAGTATTTAATTAGGACGACTGTGGTCTGTACACTAATGAATCACACAATTCTACCTGATCGGCTGAATTGACGCACGTAGGTAATTATAGAATGGCGTTAATTTGGAGAGATTGAGTACGAAGTACGGACATTGTATTGTTTTACACTTTTCCTTTATATTACTCATTGTTTTCGAGAACTTATATCCCTTGGGGATATAATTAATCATTCAAACTTTAAAACTTTAAGGCAACATCATGAATTTTTTATCATAGTTCCACTTCTGGCCACGAGACCACGAGGCAAAGTGCAGGTCGGTGGACACATATGCCTTTTGAGAACTTTTATGGAGAACTTATATGTTTTCTAAAGGCGCATATTACGTTTGCAAAATTCGACATTTTCCCTAAATATCTATGTAGTCTATTAGCTACTTAGCTCTAGTAACTCTATTTTTTTATTATATTTAATTAACTATTCAAAGTTAAGTAATAACGCCCTCTAATTAGACAAGTCATTTTGTTAATATATTATTTAACAACATTCTAAGACTTACTTATCTTATAATCTCGTTAAAGTAGATGTATCGACGTCCTCGTACCTATATATTCTGATCATAGTCTAGAGTCGTTCAGACGCAATATGCTCAAATTGAAACAGATCACTTTGCTTACTAAGAACTGGCCCTCGGTGGTCTGACTCATTGTGTTGTTCATATATTTCCAGACCAATACTATATTTTAATGTATATGGAGAAATCTACATAGAGAAATATATATCGTCCTTACGAATATTGTTTTGCGGCTACTTTTGTCAGCACGGGATTTTTTGTACAAATTGTTGCTAATCAAAGAAATGAATAAAAATATTAAAATCTCAATCTAACCTGACTACCGAAGATTTTTATGATATCCATGCAACCATGAATATCATAGAAACCCCTTTAGCACGATATCAAAGTTCAATGTCTATGATAACTTGCCATAAAATGCTAAGTCGTTGCCAATGAAGGAATCCATATAGCTCCAAGCACTACCACACCTCGTTTTACCTACGACAATTCCAAAGATTCAAACAAAAATTTTCTTTATTACGTTGAATTAGAATATGGAACGGCCGCTTCTCTTTCAAATGAACATTGCCTTCCAGAACATTGTTTTCCAATTTAAGTATTTAAAATAATTTAGATGACGCTAACTTTTGATATCTTACGGTAGAGAAATAGTTTTATAAAGATTACCTACTAATAATCCTAAGATTTGAATAACTCGTAGTATAATTTTATGGACTCGAAAGTTAAGTGTCTCAAGAGGACTACTAACCGGTCCACTTAACGTACAAATCTAATCACAGGAAGATGATACATCGTGCCAAATTTTACTAACGGAAATGTATGAGTCACTGAGCTCGAAAGAACCATTATTTACCGCTTTATGTAATGCAACTGTTACAAAATTTACAGTTACAGCTTTCAACGTAATAAGCACAGTTCCTTTGTTTCAGCAATTGAAACGCTGAAAAACAACTAAGTATACAAAATACTATTGTAATCGTTTCGAGGTCGTGTCTTGACGATTGAATCGAAGATTTTTACGCGTACCTAAAGTTGCAATTTGTTGTGATTTTCTTCCACAAACCTGTTTTATCTGGATTTTACATTAATTTCTTTAATAAGTTAAGTTTTCTATACTTTAATATGGTTCGTAAATATAATTACAATAATTATTTTATGTAATACTTTATTAGACTGTGCAACTATGCAATGGAAATAAGTTTTGAAAATAATTATTAAAGTTATTTAAGCATTAATTAAATTATTTAAGTTTTAATAAATTAATCTTGTAACTATTTCGGTTTGTTTTTTTGATTTGGTTTTATGTTGTTTTAAAAGGCTGTCTAATATTGAATGTTCAGGTCGCTAGGGAACTGGATAATTGCTTATATCCGATTAAACAACATGGTATCTATGTATGTTTTATTAAATCGCAAGAATGTTAAATTTTCGAGATGAACAATAAATGAATTACAATTTAACACACTCATAAATTTTCAATTGTTTTCCGCGTTCTATATGATTGTTTCCATTGGATGATAAATACTTGTTAGTCCACGTGTTGGAGTGGAGTTGGAGTAAGTAAACGATGCAATTATATCGTAACACCACTTATAAACACACGCATCGGTTACTACAATTTTATGTCAAGAAAATTATTATTAATTAGGATATTTGCTGCAGAGGAAAACTTTGTTGTAAAATATTAAGAGCGCTTCTTCTTTGAAAACAATTTGTTGCGTTAGCTTGTCTGTAAACTTGTTTGACGTACTTACTGACCTATTATTATTTATCTATTACAAATAATGTCTTATTAATTGGTGTACCTACATATCATGAATCATACACATCTGCGTTAATTTCCGTGAGGAATAAAGGAAGCTTAGAAATGGTTTATTTAGTAATCATTCTTTTTTTCAGTAAATTTGCCATGTTTTGTCTTCGTTGGGTTTTCTGAAATGCCTGAATTTCGAAATAGCACAGTCGCACGAAGGTGGTTTAAGTAATCAAACTTATATAATATAAATGTAATATAAATATTAACAACGTTATTTAAACTGTGAAGAAGTTTGGAGTATTTGGAGTATCTTGACTTCAGAGTACGAGTATGACTATACACGGTACATGAGTATACACGGTGTATGGTACATAGGTACTCGTAGGTACAATAATATGGGTGATTCATATGGGTAGGAACATTTTATTTATTATTTAAATCTATAGGAGAAAATGCAAGGAGGTGCTTTTCGTTGCAAAAAATAGGTACACCATCTATACTCTGCCAAGATAACATTTAATAAATATTTATAGCGCCGCCACGTAGGTAGTTTCGTATAAAGTTAGCCTATTAGTAGGCAGGGAATAGATGCAAAGAAAACTTTGTAAAAAGTAAAAGAATTTATTTTAACGGCATGTAAGATTTATGGGAATTGCAATAATGATTTAAGTAACTTTTCTGCGTTTAAAGAATTAAGAATCATGCTGCTAAACATTCTTTGCACATGCCGATTTGAATACGAATCGTTTGGAAGTAGGCGTGTGTTATTGGTGCTCTCTGCAGGCTTTTGACCGAATGTGGAATTTACTCGTACCTAATTGCTTCAATTTTCTTCAGCCATAAATATTTCGAATAACGAACCATTCAGTCATTCAGGACAAAGCATTTAATAGATTGTATAGATTGTATTGATTAATACATATAAAACCTAAGGTCACAATTTTTTTTAAATTTTTCATTCCATACGGAACTTTGTCCCGTTTTACCCCTCTTCAGTCAGTCAGTCAGTCATTCAGGACAAAGCATTTTATATGTATAGAATAAAACCTAAAACCTAGGATCGCTGATTTTTCATTTATTTACCTGACCGATCATATAATAATGTAGCAACTGGAGTATACTAAATACTTGGGTCGAAAAACCTTAGATCGTGCAGGAATTCGGTAACATTTTTTGTGCCTACTCAATTGTCAGGTTACCTCAACTCAGGCCTTTTGCATTAAAGTTTTTATAAGCCGATACGTTTAACTTTATACATCCAAATAAATATGACTCACTTGACCATTGATGTGATTAGACTTGGAATGTTATTTTTTAATTTGTTCGTGGCATGCTTTGTGTACTACGTAGCCCTTTTATCATTTTATCAAGGGCAGACTAAAAAAACAATGAAGTCAGTCAATACCAATAAACGAAATTGTTCACGAGGAAGGTTTAGGATTATATCTTATTAAAGGTTTTGTATAAAATATCTGAAATGTGATGATGAAATTTGAAGATAAAAATCATGTCCCTGAGCTTTACGGGCGTGATTGCAAGTAAAACCACAAAATGATCACCAGCTTTCAAATAAAAAAAGAATCACGTTCACCCCGTCGAAAGTGACAAACATAAAAAAATCGAATTGAGAACCTTCTCCTTTTTTGAAAACTGAGTTCGTGCTTTTAAAATGCGCTGTGATCATAGTTCAAAATAATCAACAAGCTATTTTTAATCAGTTATTGAGCCCATTAAGTGTATTTACGGCAATTACAGTGGATAAATGAATCAGATGTCATCTCTTCGCGATGCGACATGCAATAATAATTATTTCAGTAATACAGGAACAATAATGAATTAATACCCAATTAACATTAGTTTCTAATTTACAGGTTTATTATAAAGTGTAAACTCACTACAACCCATTAAAGCGTTTACGCAGGTTGTAATTTATGTACACTCATTTTTATTAAACGAGTAACCTATATCTATAATTTTTTTCTATGTTTTGATGTCAAGTACCTACCTAGTATTTATGTCCTCATTAGTACCTATCTATTTAAGATCTTTAATTATACTTAGTTGTACCTATATTACTATGAAATGCAAAAATTAAAATTGTTGATCAAATATTGCTGTAAAGCAGCTTAAAAATTACCATTTAACACACATATATATTAAATTGTTTTGTAGGTTAGAAGAAATTGAATGGCCGTCCTTGGGAAGCGAGTTTCCTAGTAAGTTGGCCATTGGCACGAAATACAAACCACTTCATGGAATAAACTTACCTGTAACATACCTGAAATTTATTCAAGCTTAGAACCTTCGTCTTGTTAGTGCCAGGAACTTGTCACTATTGTGGTCAATGTCATGTAGAAACTTGAATAATATCCTTCATGGTCAGGTTTATGCCTTTGTCCTCTTTCTTTTTCTATAACAGTCACATAAAATATAATAATCGTAAAAACTACAATTACTGTAATAGTAATTATTCATAATGAACTACTTATTTATAATTTTATATATTTTTTAATTGTATTTTTTTGTTTTAGATTATACAAGCATAATTTTAGAAATCGTAAGGATGGATACAATGTCGACGGTTTATTCGACCACTCGACCCCCACAATTTATTCAGAATTGGCACATTAATTAAATTAAAAGTAACGATAATAAAAGTAAACTTCAAATCAATTGCCAAACACGTAACCAAGACAAAACCAATGCATTTTGCCGTCGTTAGAACTTTCTCATGTTGTAAACAAATATTGCTACTAATGCTTATACGTGTATTATTTCCTACAAAGTGGTCAAGGACGAATCCTTCGTATTATGGTTTCGTTCTTGTAAGATTCTCTTTGTGCTGATTGTTTATTAGCTAAACCTTAATATGGAAGAAAAATAACTCTCAGAGAAATATAGGTACTTAAAGATTAAAATAAATAAAGAAAAACATTTTTTCATTCATCATAAAGTATTTGTATACACTCGATGAATGTCAAATAACACAGTTCATCGGCTTTAGGCGCCCTTTTGGCTAAGGTAGGCCGGGAGAAAAGAGCCGGCGGAAAAAACTCTCTAATTGAATCTACAAGTGTTGCGGTTAGATGGACTGCATCAAGACAGAGAGAGAATGACGGACCAGATACGTGTGGTGTGGTAACTATACTGGTTTACCATTTGTAGGGTCCTAGGTTTTAGTGGGGCATAAATTTGATTAATTTAGATGTCTCTTACCTTTCATTTTACCTATCTTGTCTTTCAAACTCGTCCCTTGTAGTCTCTTTCAACAATCTAAGTTTAGAGCTTTTAAAAATTCAAAATAAAATTATTTACGTTTACGAAATCGTTTCTTCCGTAATTTCATTTCTAGTTACCACAACTTCAATGTTTGTATTGTAACGTTTATCGATATGTGTACACACAACATTTCTGAACAATAGCGCCCTTGACCTCGGCTGCGTGGTGACTTCACCAGCCACCACCATGTACTGGAAGCCACCCTTACGTTAGTCACCGCAGACAATGGCTTCGTCACAGCCTCGAAAGGTCCCATGAAGGTTGAACAACACACGCTATACCCTGTCTTCTATATAAAATATTTGGTCCTTTGTTGGAAAAAATGCTGAACCAAGAACTGTACCTTAGGAATTTGTAACAGGATAAAAGGAGGTCCTCATTGAAATCATATTACATTGGTATATGTAAAAAACAGAATTTACGGATTCACCTTTTAGTGACAAAAAAATTGGTCGAAATTATCGCATGGCTTTTCCTTGGACAGATATTATCGTTCCTTCAGATTTTTTTAAAATTCATGTTTGGGAATAGTTTTAATTATTACCTTGAGCTTATTTATCATGGGTACGGTAGAAGAGTTTCTATTAGGTACTATTGCAATATGGAAATGAGACGCAAAGCAAGACATACTATCAGACAATGTACTCGTATGATGATCGTATTCAAAGCTTATTTTATAAAATAAATGCCTACATAAATAACATTGAAGCGTGCGCAATAAATTATAAGTCTTTGTAAAGATAAGAATCAAACAGCTTTTCTTTAAGTTTACGAGCAATGTCACAATTGTATATTAAATATTTATACTATTATTTATAACATTAGTTTCATATCGCAAAAAAATTTAAATTAAATTACGTGTTGCTCAAGGCAAGAGTTACAGTTGCTTACCATGATGAAAAGTAGTCGATCGTAATTGAGTGCCTATTACAAAACTTTATCATATAACGTAATGAAAACTTTTGTTTGATTTCGTTGTGACAGTTTACGCCAATTTCTTGTGTAAGTACCGAGCTTTGCTGTAAAATTAAGTTCAATTGGGCAAAGGGGCGGGCGGAGGTTTCGCGGAGGCTCGTGCGTCCTCTCAGCCTGAGCCTTTTATAAGTGGGAGCGAATGGCGCGGCGCACACTCGCTTTAAGTCGTGGGCCGCGGTAGGTTGTGCTTCGCGCACTACGATCGCGCGCGTTTTTTTTTCGCCACGCGACCCACATTTTCTTTGAAATTTAGCGTAATTGCAAAGAAAAAAGTGAACTTCGCGGAACATTTGGTGACTTAAGAGTGCGGTGTGCTTTCACATTTTTTGTTCAACTCACTCTATGCAACGAAATCAGAAAAATCAACGCACTATAACTCCGAACGTGATCGCACCAGTGAAACGAAAAGCCTTCTATGTTTCATTTAGTAAGGATTACGTATAAACCTCGGGATTAAATTTTATGGCATGTAAGTACATATCTTAGCTAGTCTCACTTATCTCTTGGTAGTAAACAGGCTCTATATCAGTGTGAAAGAAAACGATGCCTCTTCTTTAGCTGTGTTCTCACCTGTATACTGAATGTTTGGACATAATTTTTTTAATATATTATAGATTGTATGTGTAGGAATTACTAACCTAGTAAAAAATTAATATACTTAAAACGAACATAGTTTTATTTATGAACTAGTATTAACTCTATTTAACAAAATCAAATTACACGTCAATACGTACATTACGTAGGTATGTGAGTTAATAAAGAAAATCTATTTGCGATCACTTGAAATAATACACAACTTAAGTAGAAATTGCTCACATTGTTTTATAAAGTACCTACTAATAGACAAGGATGTCCTGCATGGCAGTGTCGTTATCAGATAAATTCGGCGGATAAGTCCATTGTACACTATCTCACTGATAACGCTTGATCTCTCAAGTAGTTGAATTCATTGTGTGAAATTCCTTAGTCCAAGTAGTAGACGAAACAGATAAACGCGGTCGCTATAGTATTTAAAAGTTATAGTTTTGTTGGAAATTAAACTATAAGTAGCTTTACGAGTATAACTATGGTGATGTTCTCGTGCATTCTTGCAGTGTTCGTATGCCTTTGATTTTGATTCCATTAGGTTATATAACTAAAGAGAATTAAAGATTGAAAGTGTCTCTAGACTTTTTAAGTGTTTACCTATACCTATCAAGGTATTTGAAGGTGTGTTGTATTGTTCACTAAAAATGCTTGTAAGTTAACTTCATTCTATGTTTATAGGTAAATAGCAAATAAATAATGTAAACCTAAATAATGAATCACAGTGGGGAATATCATCAATGCTACAACCGCAACACACGAGGAAACGTCTCACTTTACTATGAGAATTAATATAAATAAAATACGAATAATTCTGGGAATAACCTTGAAAAAATATCCTTAGAGGAGGTACCTATAATTATAGTAGATATAGGTAGAGCTGAAATTTGAGTGTTTCTGATAAGATTCAAACAAATCATGAAAAAATATTGCTATAATGACAACGTCTTTCTTTGATTTCATTAAAGAAATTCATAAAGCATTTCCTATGCATGCATTCAATAACTTATAAAAGAAGAAAGCTACAGTAGTAGTTGGGGGTTTTTGATGATGAAAATGAAATCATTTGAAAATCAGATAGGCGAAAAAAATTGTTCAAAGTTGCCCGGACGCAAAACCAGTTAAGCAAACATTTCTTTATTGTTCGGCCTTTTTATTAAAGTTTTTCTAACATTTTAATACTTTATTGCGCTTATGCCATTTATTTAGGAAAATTGAATTTGCGATACTTCGTCGTTTTTTGTTTGAACAACAACTTTGTTCAAGTAATATTTGCATCGTAAGAAAAAGAGGTTGTATTAACTCACATCACGTTCGTTAGTTTTAAAGCTCGCCAGCTATGTCCTAATTAAAAAAAAAAACTTTTATAATTTTGTATTGTATTTATATAATTATGTAAGTACGTTTTTAATGTGTTACCTAAACGTTTAATTTCCAATTCAAGTAAAGTAGGTAACTTTTATATTGCAGTCCATTTCAGTTTGCAACATGTAAACAATAATGTTCCTAGGAAACAAATGTCTAAAGATTTTAGTACACTGTAGCCTATCACGAATAAAAAAGAACTACATTAAGTATTCGAGTTACATACCTAATTTCACTTTATCCATACGATTTTTAGTTCCCGATACACCCGATACGGAGCGCTGTTGAATATCCCATAAAAAATTTAACTGTTACTACTCGATGACGGATCTGTAAAATGTTCGTGATAGGGCTACTGTATACTTGTCGCATAATATTAGTATTGCTACTTAATTAGTATTGCCCGCGAGCGTCCGGAAGCAGGAAGAGCATCTCAGGGTTGCGCTGAGAATCTGCACGGTAACCCCGAGAGAGTTGCTGCGAGTCCATACTCATTAACATTCTAGCTCCTTGCTACTTACAAGTATTGTCATAGGTCCACACGTACACCTACTTTGTTTAAATATTAATACGCATTTTGTTTAAAGCCTTTTGACAGAATCCCAACTGAAATTATTGAGAAACAGGAGTACTTTTATTTTACGTAAATTTTTTGTTACGTCAGCACGTACCTATGATAGATTTTTATCAGTACGTTGTTATAGATCCATCATAATAACAATTAGGTATGTGCGTCCTAAAAGATACAAAAAATTAAAAAAAAAGTACATAATATCCTTTAAAAATATAGAGGAATTATTATTATACACTTGTTAGTAGATATTTTTAGCATATGTAATAAAAAATGTTAAAAAAATCTACTCGTACACCGCATTGTGCCACCTGCACCTTTTAACCTTAAGCCAAAATAAGGAAAATTTTTAACCACACCTCTATTTATAATTTAAGCAAACAATGGTCTCCACAGCATAACATACAAATGACCGCGCTTATGCTATACCTAATTTTTAGTAAAACATGGTTAGATCAAGTAAGTATGTATCTATCTACTTTATTCGTAATACTGACTTTTATATTAAATTATCCAGTCTTAATACAGAATTTCCATCAATTGTTCCAATTATGTCAGTATTCAATTACTATTTAGTTTCGAACCGATGCAATGTTGAATATCTCTCCCCACAACCAGGGAAGGCCTGGAGCATACTCCACCACGCTGCTCCAATGCGGATCGGTGGAGATACGGGTTAGTGGGCAACGCGTGTCGGATGTTGTCAAACCGCCCAGAGGGCCTCCGACCAGGTTTAACGACTGTTATCTGTCGATAACAACCGGGA